>KB853138.1:0-11661 GCA_000372705.1 Cerataphis brasiliensis yeast-like symbiont
TAGTGGGGTTTGTTCGCAGACTTTTGACCCCTAACTGTAGCATCGGCCAATTAATGAACTAGTTACGCCTTAGATAATAACTTACGAGATCATCACACTCCGGAGCCAATCCTGTTACATCTCAGACCTCATCGCTACGTATTGCCCATGCATGTCGCTGGAAACCGAGTCTGGGCCTCCAAACAGCCATGGGTAGCCCTACCGCTCATAACACACTACTATCTTTCACAAGGAGTGTGTAACGAATCCCGCCAAATGCTGTCAGTGCATGCGTCTCAGCTCCTCGACCATGTCTCTCATATCCTCAATGCTGGATCCCAGCCCGGCGCATACAAGTTCCTGCGTCTCTTCGTCCAGGTCCAGGAATCTTTCCATCATTTCACCATCTACAAAATAAAATGGGCCCTCTCCCTCGCGTGCCTGGTTTCGGAATGCCCGCCATAGATCAAAATCTATGTTTCCTGGTGCGTATAGGTAATCCTGCAGCCGGGACTGGAACGAAATGAGCAGGTCTTGATAGCTCGGAGCTATGTCCCCGAATAGATAGAACGCGCCGTCAACCTGCTCATGAGACGAGTCAACGTGGCTGGCCTGCACTGCCTGCATGCGAGAGATGCGTGACTTACGGATCCTAGAAGTGCCCTTGGACGCACCATAGCCTTGCTGGTTGGTGCAGCATGAAGCTTCCGTATCCGATTGATCTGTTCGCCAATGTTCATCTCATTCGTCACCTCTAACCGGTTCCGTTCCAGGTTAGTTGCGGCCTCAGGGTTTCTCTGCAACACAATGAGGTTGCCTTGTGCATCCGCTTCCAACCATCTGTCATCATCTAAATGGCACACAGCCGTGGCCCAAGCTGGCCGATAGTGTCTTGCCTTCTCCGTCAGCCTGGCCTCAGCCCCGTCTGATGGAGGGATGAACTCGACCAGGCAGAGAGACTGCATGAGATCGACGACGCCTATCGTGTTACCGTACACACTAAGATCGATTGGAAAAGATGCGGATCGGTGGCTCGCGATCCTCCGGAGCGAGCCAGACACCGTTGTCTCCTCCGTGTAGCTGTAGATAACTACCGTCTTGGACAAGCCAGCCACCAGATAGTTGCCCACGAGGTCGAGGCAACGGCAGGCGCCTTTCAGGTTGTGCGATACGATCTGGTATACTTGTCGGTCTTCACTGACCCCAAGTACCAGGATGCGGCCGCCCCTGTCGCCATCGTCGCTCGAGTCGTCGCCGGCGATGAAGCTTGTTCCGACAATGAAACGCTCCGCAGGTGCGCCACTGCTGTCGGGAAACGTCGCGCACATGACACACTCGACCATTTCTAGAGAGTTAGAGGCTGTCAGAGCCAACGGCTTTCCCAACTCCTGGAAGAAAATTTCGTCGACGAGCTTGAACGTGCTCGTGATGATTTCTTCATTTCGGACCAGCTCCTTCTTGATGCAGCCAAGTCCGAATGCCCGAAGTCCCGGTGAGTACGCGACTCGTCGCACCGTTTCCTGCATGGGTAGCGTCTTCACGTGGGTGAGACGCTCCTTGTCGATATGGCACAGCCGAACATGCTCAACTGTCGATAACACTATCGAGTCTGGGAAGGCTTCCGCGTCAAACGGCGCCACGGAGGTTGCCTCATCTGCTGTGGTTGCTGCGAATACAATTCTGCCCTCGGCACTGTAGATGAGGCTTGCATGCTCGGTTGTGGCAAATACGTTGTTCGTGCCATCGCCCTGGGGAAGAATGTGTAATCTTGCCGGACTGCTTCCAAGCGTCACACACTTGTGGCCGGATAGGGAGAAACCCTTGGCGGGCACGTCGAAGGTCACGATATTACCGTCTTCCGTCGCGATCAATAGGGTGGGCCCGGCAACATCAGGCGGGCGAAGCTGAACGAGCGCGATATCACGAGGCACCGAGGCGCTGTCTTCCGTCCGACGCAACGACTCGCCATGAATTGGCTGCAGGGACGCGAGGTCGACGACTGATATGGTGCCCGTCAACCACCAGCCGACCACACCCAAGCTTTGCGGTTCGCGGGCGGCGTGTAGGCACGATATCTGGTCTCGCTGGTCGTTGGTTGCGCCGGTCGCCACTACGGCCGTGGTCTCGGCAAGGTCGGCAAGGAGGTTCAGCGACACTAGAGTCGACCCGTCAACAGCCAGTAGTACCCACTTGAAATTAGCAGACGCGATTGTAATTATCCGTCCTGGCGGTGTTTGCCACGTGCTCAGCGCGACGCCGCTCTCGGAATCAATCAGTATGACCGACTGCGGCGTGACTTGAAGCACTTGGCCGTGGGCCACGTTTGCCACCAGCAGTGTCTCTTGATCAAGCTTCAGGCCTTGAAAGGCGTAAACCTCCTCTACATTGCCTTTGGCGTCGAAACTTAAGACCCGCGTGTCAGTGACAAGGGACAAGATGATGGTGTCCACCTTGGTGGCACCATGAGACCGGAGCGTGAAGAGTCTTTTTGTGCCATGTATCTCGTCGAGAATGCCAAGATCCTCAAGGCCGACGCCGCTACGTATGCTGCGCAAGCCTCCATCGCAAAAGGCTCCGCAACCTGCGACGATCCTCGCCTGGCCCGATGAGAACGCATTTCCGAGCTGACTGTCTCCGTCTCTGTTGCCCAAATCCATTATGGCAAAGTCCAAAACGGGGGCATTATTAGACAAAGTCAAGACAAGGGTCAATATGCCGAGATGGACGTCGACTCGGAAAAGCTGCGAGTCGCCGTGATTAGACGCCAGAAATAGCACGTCTTTCCCCATATATACAAGACTGGAGGCTCGCGATGTACGACTAGTAGATTTTCGTAGCTTAGCAGGGGAGACCGACATGCCAGTCACGACAATACCAGTGGATTCGAGTTTCGTCTCTATGGTTAGTATGTCCATACGACCGTAGTCGTCAGCGAGGAAATAGTGAGTACCGTCATATTCTGCCCATGCAACGTAGATCTTCGGCTCTCGTAGGCTTGATGACACGCTCAAGTAGGTGAGGGTATCAAAATATGTCAAGAGCGTCTCCCCCACGACCAAAATGCCGCCAAGGTGAGCTCTAGTGCCTTCATTATTGCGGACGTGGTACCGCTTTTCCTCAGCCACAGGAACCGGTATCAACATGGAGGCATAGGCGTCTTGAAGAGGCTGATCCAGCTCCCTGTCATTGAGGGGATCAAAGTTGGAGACCTCGCCCCCTCTGTCATCCTTTGTGAGTCTATAAACGGCGATGCGTGATTCTTCTAGGTCACGTTGTGTTTGGTAGAGGAATGCGATCATAGGATGGCCGGTGCGGCTGTGCAAGAAGACACTTGCCTTCATCCACAGCTCGGACAGACGAACTTGGCCGAGAACAGCGAGTTTAGTGGTGACTCCCCTGCGAGTCGGTAGACGGAAGACATTCAAAACCCCCTCCCAAAGATGCATGGCCATGAACTTGCCGGACGGATCGACGAGACATTTGTTCTGGCTCTGGGAATGGCGCATATAGGGCTCGGCAGCATCCTCAATCGTCTGCTCAACCGTCTCAAGATTTTTTGTTTGCGGGTTCCAAGCCAAATTGAAGTACTGTAGGCGGTCGGTGCTGACGAAGAGCAAGCCGGTTTTGGAGTCCTTGGGTTGAAGGCACTGAAGCATGGTCACGGTGCCATAGATGAGCTTGGTATGCAAACAGATCATGCCGTCCGCCGTCAGGCGCCATATCTCTAGACGATTTGTCTTTCTAAGGAGAGGCGAGCGTCAGCAGGTGCCAGTCGCTCGTCAAGGGCGCACCTACGCCAGCACGAGGTCGTCGTGGTCCGGAGACAGAAAGCGCATCCGGAGAGCATGGCGAATGTTTGTAGGCCCATGGACGGGCGCAATGTACGCCATTGCAAGCCAACCGGCTGCCAGCGATGGAGCGAGCTGACGAAGGCAGGGGACGAAGCTCCTGAGGAGTCGTCCAACGATTTCATCGCTCCAATGGTCTACGTTGACATGACGCAGGACATCCTTTGTCGCAGCTACTGATGATTAAGCATTCACCTCATGTCGCAGTCAACAAGGCGAAAAAATGGTTCACCAGTGCATCTACAGGGGTACTTGAGATATCACACTTTAACTATGTTTGGGTGGTTGCAATGGCTGGTAAGTAACTAGTTAAGTAATAAGGTAGTTCACTACGAAGATAACTAGTTTATGAATCTTACATCTGCTTGCTTTTGTTCATTACGCCGCAAATGTATGCGATCATCCGTTCAAGGAATGGGTCAGCAAGTTTAAGTGAGTTCAAAGGCTTCAATATTACGACTAACCAGTTGACCTCAGAGTCTTCAACGCATCCAAATAACTCCCAGCGCTTGGATGGAAGCCTTGTCGGCCAACGATCCAGAACCTGCTTCCTCAGCTCTTTCCACGCGCTTGTTGTTCTCAGTCAGAGTCCGTACGTCGCGCCTTCCCATGATCAGCCTCGATCCAACCTCGATGAGTCATGCGTCTCTCTCTTGTTCCGATCCTACAGAGTCAGATGATGAATTCAACCCACGATGGCGCCAGCGACTGGCCAACGATGCCTTATTCGCCCTCTGACACAAAATTGATGTTTTGGTCTGCCGAGCTGTGACCGAAAAACCGAGCCCAAACCTTAACTCGCACCGAAATGCAATCCTGCTCTCGGCCCGAGACTGCTGATGAGTATGGACGCCGCTCAGGCTGCTTCCGCGATCATCGCAGGCAACCATTCCGTTTCAGGCATTACGTTCCCTACATCAACGCTTCTATTCTTATGACGGCCTCGGATGGATTCGTCGCGCAGTCTGGTCTAGCCAGCTTCTCCCTTCCCCAGCAAGATATTCTTGAAGACGAACCTGTTGCGTCGCCGAGCGAGCTTCTGGATGAGTTCTGCGGTTCATCAGCTTCGGACCCTTCTCAGTACTTGATACAAACGCGGCCCCACTGGGCAACTTTTGGAGATGCCTTTGTTCCGTTTGAAGGGCTGGACTTGGGGTCATATCCCGATTCAGATCTCCAACAAATGCTCGGGGACATAGACTCCAAAAAGCACTGCCTGCTCTCCAAAGTTTGGCTTCCTCTTAGTTCTGTCGATGTCTATCAAGATCGGGGACTCACGTTTCCCGCCGAGTCTCTTCGCTTACAGTCCCTGCTGCAACGAGAACTCGACCTGGAAAGAGTCACGTCGCCAGATGAGATTGGATGTGTCTAGGACAGAAAGGCTTGTAGCTCCCAACGTCTCGAGGATGGCAATGATTTCTCAGTTTCTGTTGTGCTCACGGCTCTCGTACGTCGAGGAGCTACCGGAAGCTCCGTGGCATGGACGATCGCTTACTGAGGCTGAAAGCCGTCTAGAAGCTGCATCAATATTGTCACCCCACCGCTTTTTCCGCTCTCCGAACCGACTTCTCCCTTTGTTCCGGGGTCCGAAGTAGCCATACTTGATATGACTTCGGAGCCAGACAGCCCATCCGTCGCGTATGGTTCCCGAGCGGGAACGAGCAGTCAACTTCCCGACCGTGATTCAGATGTCATTGCATCTTCCTCTACAGCTAGTCTTTCTTCCTACAAGCTGACCGCGAACGACAGCCTCAAGTCACGGCATTTCAACGTCCATGATCTTGCCCTTGAAGCTCCTCTTGTTCTTACAAGCCCGGATGCGCCGTGCGAGCCTAATATTTCAGGACATATCAAGTGCGTAGAAGAGACAGCTTCTGACAGAATGTATGACAAGAATCTCGACGATGTGATGGCATCTCTTTTTGGCCATCAAAACCCTGATCCGGCAGTCGCAGCTGAACAGGAACGGCTGGATCCTATAGATTCACTGGCACGATTGTCCGTTCCGGTCCTGGACTTTCAACTTCCACAGCCAGCGTGGATGGATCAAGCTTGGAGCGCCGCAGAACATTTTTCGGCGTTGCAATCGTGTGCACCCTCACTGTTTCACATTTCCTCAATACCGAAGGATGCATGCCTAGACAGCTCTCTTAAATGGACACCGGTTCCTCGAGCAGATGGATTCGACCCATCCGTCGAGTATTTGGAGCCTGTTGTGCGCAGCAAAGACTATCTTCAGGTTGAGCGCATGTCGTCATCTCCAAGGAGCGCAAGGCATGTTACAAAGCCGGAAGGGCTGGCCATAATGCACCATTTCAGAGACACGGAACTAGAAGCCGACGACCAACCGGATGACTTTGATCTGGCTGCCGATATGCACAACGTATATTCAGGTGAGGACGGACATCATCAAAGCTTCATCTCTGCGGAGGCCTCTCAGCATATTGGGCCGCCTTCCCGTCGCCAGACGGCTGATGATAGCTGCGCGCTCCTGCCGAAATCTACGGATTCGGCAGCTACGTCGAAGCTTTTGTCCGGCTTCATGGAGCTTCGTGCCGTAAAAAAGGCCCGAATACGTCCGCCCAACGCCTTTTCCTCGCAAAATAACGAGACAGAGTCACTCGAGGGAGCATTAACATCTGCTGGGGAGGCGTCGTCGGTCGCTCAGCAACCTAGGTCGAGTCTAGTGAAGGAACTGGTGCCCCAATTCAATATACCACAGGTCAAGGGGCCGTGCATCATTTCCGTGGAGCTCGACCGATCAATTGTTGGCCTTGTAGAGAAGTCATGGCCTCGCGGCTTGATAGTGGATCGGGACTACAGGCAATACAGAAGCTCCGCTAGGTCTTCGGAATCAGCGCTTCCGGCAGCACCGGTCTCGCCCTTGGCATATGAAGCTGATGTCTCGTTAGGTCCGAGCGTTGGTATAGTGGTGACGACCCTTGTCAAAGCAAAACAGAAGCCGCTTCCTGGATGCCAAACACCGACGAGTCTTCGTCATTGCATAAAGATGATCAGCGAGAAGTATGCCTTGCTCATTGTTCTCGTTTCAGAGTCCAACCAGGCGGGAGAGATGATGGGCAAGCCAAGCCCATCGGACATGACCGCGTACGCCGACTTTGTCCGGTTCGCAGCGTCTTTGGACGGTGAAGTTATGACATATTTTGTTCCTGGTGCGACGGAAACGCTTTCAGCCTGGATACTCAGCCTACTTTACCGTCATAGCCGACAGCCGGCGGCCCTGAAGCGCTTTGTATCTGCTGAAGAATCGTCGTGGGATCTATTCCTGCGGCGCCTGGGCATCAATGTCTTTGCAGCACAGGTGCTGTCAAAGACGCTCGAGGAGGAGGCTGGCAACACGGGCCTAGCCAAGTTCCTCGCTTTGCCGTCACATGAGAGAGTTTCGCGGTACGGGCAGCTCCTCGGAGGACAGAAAGTCATGCTGGAGTGTAACAAGCTCACTGAAGGGTGCTGGACTTGGTGAAGTGCGTGCGGTCAGAGACGTGTCCGCTGGTCCCATGATGTGTAACAAGCCTTTTTTTTTTGTGTGCGTTTTTTAGACGTAGAGAAAGAGATGGTCTATACTGCATAGGACATGTCCGTCAAAGCATAACACAACGTGAAGCGTCTTCAGAGTCGCGTCGGAAAAGCTGAGGCGAAGCGGGCCAAGAAGCAAGCATCAGACTAAAGTATCATTCAGCAAAGCGAGAGACTCGACTGTTTCAGTCAGGTTCAGCATATCTCCCAAAGCGGGCAAGGTAGCTGGGCGAGAGGCGAGCGGGAAGTTTGATTGGCTCTTTTGAGGCCGACGTAGACAACGCGAGAAGAGGAATTGGGTAGAGTGACGGAGTGTGAGGAGAGGCCGTAGTAGCTGGAGATGGAGTGGGCAAGCCAGCGCCTTGGAGAGAGCGGCTGGTCAGCGGCCAGTGCCAGGAAAAACGGGATGGAAGTCAAGTTTCCTAGGGTATTGTAGGGGGAGGAGGAAGGTCAGGGCGCACTTGAAGGCCGCAGTCTCGCCTTCACCTAGGGAGTCGAAGACGACACCCGCGTCTATACTCTGGCGCAGGCCCTCGCAGGGAGCCATTTGGTGAGAGGCTGGACAATGCAAGCCGCGCTCTGGATTGGCGGCGGTGCCGTCGTCGACAGGCGCATCGTCATGGCTGTCGCCGTGGTCATGGCCCGGGCGACAGGCCGAGTGGCGTCGGGCAGCGTTGAGGTAGCGGCGTACGGGCTCCTCGAGGGCACGGACCAAGGCGCGGACGGCGGGCGTGCGCTTGGCCGACTCACGCAGATCGCGAGGCACCTCACCTTGGCTGATGCCGGTGGCGCTGCCGGTGGAACGTTGGTGAGCCTTGCGCGCGGCCTTAAAGGAGGCTGTCTTGTGCTCGACGCGCTGGCGCAGGCCGCAGTCCCAGAGATGGGCGAGGTGATAAGGGACGTGATGGACGGGATGTGTCGGACGCGCCTCCCAGTCGGCAGGCTGGGGCGGCTGAGCGTTGGGAACGCCGACGAGACGATCTGCGAGGGCACGAGCGAGTCGGTTTACTCGGGCCAGAGGGGGCATGTGTGAGCACAAGGGCAGAGGCGAAAAGGAAGGGGCCGAGCAGGAGGAGGAAGGGCCGGACCATTGTCCCATCGCCGGCGCTGACGGCTGCCTTCATTTCCCTTGAGGAGGGCCTCGCGGCGGCGCTGACTGTCACGTCGCGACGGCGGACGACGAGAAGACTGGTCCGATGACGCCGCAGGGACGCATGTGCTAGGACTGGCATCGCCATCGATGGGTATGGCCAGGGGGGTGCCGGTGCCTCGCGCACGGGGGGAGATTGTAAGCGACTGCAGGGCCGAGAGGGCCCAGGCATCGACTGGCAGCGAGTTTCCGGCCGATGAGGAAGGCGGCGAGGTGCCGATGAGCTCCGGGGGCGGAGGGACGGCGCTGTAGATGGCCATGGGCGTAGCGAAACAGTGGAAGGATCGAGGGAAAGCAATGAGGGGAAAGGACGGACAAGGAGATTCACAGGATCCAGGGCTTGACGAAGAATACTGCTGCTCAAGAAATGGGCGCGGGAGGACGAAAGGGGATGGCGATGATGTGTCGTGTCAGTGGTGCGTGGTGGTCGAGATATGTAGGGGCCAGGACGACGATGCCACCTTTGCGTACGAATACGAAGGTCGGTCAATGAGTCAAGGAAAGCTAGTCATGGCGGATTTGGGTTAGTAACTGATCAGTTATTCTTAGTGCTAGCGAGGCTGCAGCTCCACTAACTGATAGGTTAGTGCGGACGTTCGGTCGCTTCCTCGGAAGTCGCTCAGCCTCCGCTGACCCGCTCAGCCGGAGAGGACCTCGAAAACAAGCGGCGGTGATACAATGGGCGGACAGAGGAAGTAGATGGTTCGATGATAGACCAGAATGGTTCCGTCGGCTCTCCTTGCTCGAGAAAACGACACACGGAATCTCGCTCCGACGATTCGGGCCAGTCGAACAATCCCCAAGCCAAACAGGGTCGCCGCATTTCTCGCCGGGCGTCCCAACCCCCCCTCCTCTTTTCCCCTCGGCTGACGCGCCCGAGATCGCTGGTCCCGGAAAGAACTGCAAAGCCACCTTTATGATGCTCTCCTTCATCCTCATCCAGAATCGGCAGTATGTCACTCCTCCCGCCCCACAGACAGCACAATGCCCAATATGAGTGACGCCTTGCAGGGGCAAGACTCGGCTCGCCAAATGGTACGCTCCCTACGGCGACGAGGAGAAGATCAAGCTCAAGGGGGAAGTGCATCGCCTCGTGGCGCCGCGCGACCAAAAATTCCAGTCCAACTTCGTCGAGTTTCGCAACAATAAGATCGTTTACCGGCGCTACGCGGGCCTTTTCTTCTGCGCCTGCGTCGACACTAACGACAACGAGCTCGCTTATCTAGAAGCCATACACTTTTTCGTCGAGGTCCTCGACGCCTTCTTTGGCAACGTCTGCGAGCTCGACCTCGTCTTTAACTTCTACAAGGTCTATGCCATCCTGGACGAGGTCTTCCTTGCGGGTGAGATTGAGGAGACCAGCAAGCAGGTCGTCTTGACTAGGCTCGAGCATCTGGACAAGCTGGAATGATAATGATTGCCACCGCCTTGGCAGCAGTGCGCTCTTGCCTCATCGATGTGGCGGGCTCGAACCCATAGCCACAGTGCGCGGCGGCGCCTGGCGTTGGGCGACATGCCGACCGACGCCTGGTGCGAAGGAAAATGAGAAGCGAGAAAAGATATATCGCCTGCGCCAAATTTGCAAAGGCGATCTCGCTTTGCAGATGATTATTGCAGCATCGGCAATGCCCGAATCATACTCAATCCACGAGCATGTCCCTCTCACTTCTCCGTTCCCCTACCGAGGCTTTCTTCGTTTCTCCCTTCCCCAGGAGGTCTGTACAGGATACACAACATGAAAGACGTATTGAAATGCCGCGATGGAGCGTGAAGAGGCATGAATGATTGTTTCCGCTTGCCCGCTCGTATACGGAGGAAATCCCAAGTCCTAATTGTATGTATAGATACCTACCCTGCCTGATGCCGATTATTGGAGGAACGCAGCATTTAGTCATGGGGACTCTCTTGTATCAACACTTCTCCGACCTCCTCCCCTTTCGGTATTCGTCTTCCCAGAGGACGACCTCTCGCGATGCCTCTGGTGATGCCCGTATATAAGTCAAAGCATCTGTTTGTGAAGGGCTTTCAGTGCAGACGTTGTCCGTCTCTTCAGTCCGTGAGCAAATTTGGCAATGGTTACACCTAATGGTCATCTCTGGCTGCGATCCTAGACCCCGATCTGTGTGCCGAGGCGTTGGGAAGCTATGACCCGTCTTGTGACTTGGGATAGGGACAAGGGCTGTTGACGAGCGGTTTCCCGAGTTTGAAGGCAAGGTTGCCTTCAAAGACGCCAACTGACATGACCCCGGATGATTTCCCGGTCGAGACCGTCGCCGATCGATGTGTCTGAGAGACAGCTGTAAAGGCTGAATTGTTTACTGTGAAGCATAAGGATTAACTAGATGGTCAGTGCGATCCGATCTAGATACGAGAGGACTTGCGGGGCTGTGGGTGATGCCGCCCTTTGCGAGGAGTAGAGAACCAATGGCAGGGGCGTGATACAAGGACCCGGCGACGGCTTTTTCCAGACCGGAAACGACTGCAGTCACGACGACGTTCCCGGCTTGTTGTGGGCGGCCAGGCCGCTGGCGAATGGAGATGACGGTGGACAATGCTCGGTTCAATGGCACAAGCAGATAACCTCGAGTCTTGATCAACCTCTCAGGCTCATCGCATGTCACCTGGTCAACGGCCGCATCGATGGGTGAAGTGCGTCACCATGAAGAGATGGAGAGCGGGGGGTTTGTCCTATCAGCACCGCAAAAGACGGTGAGGACATGGGATCAGATGACCTAGCTTGACAGCATCGGGGACGGTGGAGCAGCCAAAGCGTGCCGAATTGCTTGGCGAGGCTGTGACGAGGAGAGGCGAGGGCCTGACGACTGGCTCACTCGGGGGGCTTTGGTCGCCGTTGTCATGAAGATGGATGTGGGCCGCGGCGCAGAGTACAGCGTTGTGTTGGTCATTGGGCTAAGACTGGACTTGGCTTTGCGCGTCCCAAACGGGCTCGGCGAGAAAGAGATATCTGGAGTGGTCGGCGCCCTGAGACTTTTCCTTGGCGGAGACGACCGGGCTCAAGGTGGAGACAGGCCGGACTGACTGGACCAGGTAACCACGAGACCAGTGTGGAAATGCGTCGGTTTGTCGACATCATGAAGCTCAGCATATGGCTCGCTCTCGGGGTCGCCGCGGCAGCGCCGACTCAGG
>KB853138.1:56531-74126 GCA_000372705.1 Cerataphis brasiliensis yeast-like symbiont
TTCTTGCTCAGCGATGAAGACGCCAACAGCCTGCATACTCACGTCACGCTCTCTGACCACCTCCGACAGTATGTGCCCGGCGTTTGGATGGTTATTCCTCCAGAAGAGCGACAGAATCTCCCCTCTGCTCAGCTGCTCAGTCGAGCTATCTTGGTCGCCCGCGAAAAGGGAAAGGATATCAGCCAAACTCAGGTCCTTCCCTTCGGCACGGGTGCTCCCTCTATCCCGAAGCCCGACAACCTCCCGCTGATAGGGAGCATCGACACGCCTGTTGCGGCTCCTGCTGGCGAAATAGCGGCAGCAGCAGGGGCAGGAGACGAATGCTACAACTGAGGGAAGAAGGGGCATTTTGCTCGGGAGTGCCGTGGCCGACCAAAAGAGAGCCCTCGGGCAAAAGAACGACCGCCATTCGCTAGCAGAAATCAAACGCGGCCAAAAGGCCAATTCCAACGCTTTGGGGATGCATTCAAAAAGGCTGCCAAAGCCAAATTCCATAAGGATCGCGGCCGCCCTCGCGCCCACTTCGAGAACGCTTCCGTTGGCAATGACGAGGACGATAACTATGACTGGGATCAGTATGAGGCCGACCTTGACGATATCTTTGAAGAGATATCCGCCGCTGCCGACGAGGCAGAAGGGCCTATGGCCTAGGACAGCGATACCGCTAATTTTGTGGCGATTAGCGGCGCTTTAGAACGTCTGCCACAAGATAGGCCGGTGCGAGAGGGTTATGGCCTTCGGCACTGGTCATTCCTCTGCCAACTCGAGCCTTCTTGGTGTTCTCCTGCAACGGTCACTTCCACAGATTTTTCATTCTATTTATCTTCTTCCGCTGTTTCTTCTTCTTCTGACGACTGCTCTTGCATTTCTTTCAGCACATTCCTTGACTACGGTTGCCTTCCTTGCTATATCTCTGAAACCTTCGCTCGACATCATCTAGCTGCCTACATTTCGCGAGTCACAACCCAAATGCGAGGCATCTATAACCTGAAGGGTCCAAAGGTCACCAAAGACTGCGTTATTGGCTTCCGTTGGCGCACTAAAGCCGGTTGGTCGGAAGTTATTCGTCTTTCCTGTGGCATAGTCCCCGACGGCACGTTCCCCGGCACTCTGACAGTAGGAAGAACGATATTCCACAAGCTAGGCATCGCTTGCCGCTCTGACGATACGATTCAACTGCTCGGTTTGCCTTCTCAACCAACCCTCATTCCTCAGAACACAGCAGTATTTACTGCCAACGCGACGTTCGCAGCCGGCGAGGTCACCGACCTGGATGCGTGGCGTGCCCACTGCCTTGAGGAATACCGCCGACGATTCTCGCACATCTTTGACGGACAAGTCAAACACCCGGTTCGAGCACGCACCGTTCATTCGATCGACACAGGTGACGCTGCCCCAATACGACTCGCTCCCCGACGGTTTAGCCCTCCCCAAGCTTTGGCTATTCGGGAATTCGTCAACAAGCATACAGGAACGGTTATCCAGAAAAGCAAATCGCCGTGGGCCTCGCAGCTTGTCCTTGCGCCAAAGAAGACCCCTGCTGGTGATCAGAAAGATGAACGAGGGAGGGTTATTTGGCGCGTATGTGTTGACTATCGTGAGCTCAATAACCGTACGAAAAAACACGCTCACCCACTACCTCACGCTTTCGACGAGGTCCAACGCGCCGCCGGCTATAATTACTACGCCTTGACCTCGAGAACGGATTCTGGCAAATCAAACTCAACGAGAAAGATAGAGAGAAAACAGCCTTCGCCACTCCCAACGGCTTATTCGAATGGACCGCCATGCCCTTTGGCCTTTGCAACGCCCCTGCCACCTTCCAGGCGCTGATTGAATAAATGCTTGAGCCTCTCCGCGCCTTTACTGGCGGGTTGATTGACGATATCGTTGTTTGGGCGGATTCCCCCCAACAGCTGCACGAGAAGCTACTGCTGCTTCTTGGCCGCTTTGCAGAATACGGTCTGATTCTGAACCTGAAGAAGTCCCGCTTCTTCGAGTGTTCCGGTGTTTTCCTCGGCTTCCTGGTCTCTAAGAATGGCATTGAGGCAGACCCCCGCAAGGTTGCTGCTGTGCGCGATCGAAGCATGCCGACGACAACTACGGATATCCGTGCCTTCGTTCACGCGGCAGGATACCTCCGTTGCCTTATTCCTCGCTTCGCCGAACTATCTGCTCCGCTCACAAGCCTCGGAGTAGGCGCCAAAGGCCAACCGGTGACGCTGACGCCCGACGCTATCCAAGCGTTCGAAGCTATCCGCGCCGCTCTCACGTCCACGCCGGTCGTCAAGTCCTTTGACTGGCGGTTGCCCGTGGTTATCGAATCCGACGCCTCGGCTACTTCTGTCGGTGCTGCGCTCTTCCAACCGCATCTCCGCACGAATCCTGCCGGAAAGGAGCGTTCTTTCCTTCACCCGTATGGCTATTTCTCTAAAAAGCTCACGGCCACTCAGCAGCGCTATTCTGCGCAGGAACGCGAGCTCCTTGGCATTGTGCTCGCCATCCAACACTGGCGGTACTGGGTTGAGGGCGCTGATATCACGGTTATCACTGACCACGAATCACTGCGCTACCTCCGCACAAAGACGGCTCAGCCTACCCGCATTGTCCGCTTCCTCGATACTATCGAGCACTATAACCTGCGGATTCTGTACCGAAGCGGTAAAGCTAACGTTCTCGCCGACTACCTTTCTAGGCCTCTGGCAGAGTCGAGGTTTCTGCTGAACGAAGAAGAAGGAAGTGGTGATTCGGATACCTCTGAAGCAGAAGCTCCCCCCGCTTCTGACAGCGCTGAAGCGGTGGAGGATATCGCACAGCTCAACAGGATCGACCTGCAAGCTATCTTCGAGTTCCTCGAGGCTCAGGAGCCTCTACCCGACCGATTGAAGGCATCGTGGGTTCAGCGGAACTTTCTTTCTCGCGATCACCGGCTCTATCGCGTCAAAAAGGACGGTGCCGACACCATCATCCTACTGCGGGTTCCGGAGTATTCTGCAGTCGTGGCCGCAGCAGAAAAAGCGCACGCTACGGCAGGGCACGCTTCTATCGGTCACACCCTACGAGCCCTATCTAAAGGCATTTGGCACCCGGAAGTTGTCCTAGCCGCTCAGGATGCCCTCCGCGCCTGTTCTTCCTGCCAACTCATGAAGCCACCAGACCCGACGCTCCCCAACCTTCTGCCAACGGCGCCGCCTCCGCCACTGACGAGGTGGGCAGTGGACCACACGAGCTGCGAGAATCGGCGGATCCTGAACGCCGTGGAGTACGCTACGAGATGGCTGGTATCCTGGTTGGTGCCCTCGACCTCCTTTGCGGACAACAAAGGAGCATTTGAAGCTATCGAGCACCAATTTGGGCGACCAAAGGAAGTCGTGAGCGACAACGCCGGCGGATTCGTGGGCGCCGAAGCGCGCGCATTCTTCAACAGCAAGGGAATCGCCATCCGGTCAGTCACACCTGCCCGACCGCGAGGTAACGGGAAGGTTGAGCAAGCTAATGGCGTACTGAAGCAGATAATGAACCATCTCAAGCTTGACGATCCGACGGTTCCATTCGAGGTCCGCCATTCGAAGGCCTCGTATCTGTATAACCGCCTCACAGGCCGGCTACAGCCCGTTCTTCTTGCTGTACGGCACGGCGCCTCGCGACGGCCGCCCTTGGACCGAGGAATTCTCTGCGTACATACGAGACCCTACGCAGGAGGAATCCACTCAATGGGCAGCAGAATTAGCTCGACAGCACGAAGCCCCAACTGCTAGGGCCGCTGTTGCAGGACTCAAAGGCGCCCGGGCAGCAACAAGGGCATACCTGCAGGAAAAGAAGGGTCTAATTCGTGTCTACGGCACGGGAGACTGGGTTCTCCGTGTGCGGCAGCGCGCTAGGAAATACGAACCCTTCTACGATGGTCCCTGGACGATCACGGGATGCTTCCCCGGGAATGTTTACTCGCTCGCCTCACCCGGAGGGTTCCGCCTCGAACAACGCTATAACGGCACGAACCTTTTTCCCGCGTATGTTCGCGATGGCCACCCTGTGAGAAGCTTTTGGTATGCCTCAAAGCCTATGCTGCTCAAGGAAAGGAATGCTTTGGCCGAAGCAGCTGGACTGCCGGCATCACGGCCAGCAGGGGCTGCTGGCTGAAGAAGGGGGATAATGAGGATTCCCGCGAGGATTACCCGCCGGGCTCCACGGGTTCCGCAGCGCCAAACGCGGTCGACCGTTGGTGACGGCTAGCTGTGATCACGGCCGGCCACGTCCGCTCAAACGAAGGTTCGATAGCCCGGATGACCTGTGCGGGCAGGCTCGGCGGCTATTTGACACCGAGGACATATAGATAGATCGGACCGTATGAGACGTGCGGCAGCCATACAGATATCGGCTCCGTCATAGTCCACGCGATTCTCTTCACTGCCCCCTTCCCTCCCCTACAGAGCCCTTCTTCACAGCCATCCACCGGCCCCACGTTAGACGTTGAAATCCCTGCTTATAGATAGACATCGGGAGTTTATGTGCGCTAAGGCTGTCACTCGGCCTCGTCTACCGCCCTGGCAGAGGCGCCAGAGATCAATTGGTTGAAAGGGAGAGGGCAGTATTGTCATCGTCGACTCCGGAGCCGCGCTTGAGAAACTGGCGTAAAGTCAAGGGCGCCGGCGACTCGAAGGGAGAGGTTGCTGGGGAGGATATGGACAGGCAAGAGACCGATGAGAAGGGCGAGTACGAGAGGGTGCGCCAAGCTCCTTCCAAGCCGCACCAGTCGACTCCTGAATCCTCAGTCGAGTCTCGCGCTGGGCTCATCGCGCTCGTTGGTTGCTCTGCCGCCATCTCCGATCCGGGTTTCAGGAAGCTGCGGGTTTGCGTCGGCACTGTGCCACGAGCCGTCTCATCTGCTCCGATGCCAGCTCTCCCTTTGCCCGAATGGCAAAAGACACGGGTACATGGTCTCATCTGTGCGACTGTCAGGCCAGAGTGAATACCTGTCAAAGCAGGCTCATAAATCAGGCAGTCTGCAGGTCGGGAGGCCGGCAGCTTGCATATTTTCGAAAGGCGTAAGACTGAGCCGGGGCCTAGGAAAAGCACAAGACGTCAGAACAGCACTCTAGTCTCTTGCGGTGATTCGGAGGAGGTGTGCCTAACCACTGCAAGCAACATAGAGCTCCGTGTCGTATAGGCACTGTTCCGTCAGGTTTTCATGAAAAGAGCACGCTGTATCGATTTGCAATATTCGAGGTGAGCAAGCAGACACGCACAGCGATGACGAGCATCGCGTGCGGGAAGTAATGAGTGAAAAAATAATGGTGCGTTGTGTGGACACTGTCCGGCCGCATTTAGTGACGCTCAGTCCCTTCACCTGGCTCGCAGCACACTTCAAGTACCAATACTAGTTCATCAGCGAACGAGTTCTCCGGAGATGGACTATCCACCGGGTTAACTCGGGGCCTTGTCCCTGCGGTGTGCGGTTTATGGGAAAGAAGACTTGTCAATGCCGAGAGGTGAAGGCGGCTTGTTGTCATACGAGAAGGAGAGGGCCTGTAGAGCCTATTCGACTTGGCCAGGGCCCGGATTGACTGAATGCTGTGAGAGTTTCCCGACTGAAAACGCGGGATCAGCTCTTGTGATGGCTGCGGAATACATTCCAGGGCCTGACGAGAGCTTGATGGGCCTCTATCTCATCTGCCGTTGCTGTCGAATCGTACGGCAGCTGCTTTTCTAACCTCATCGGCTCTCGGGGGGCTCGTTTGAATCGGTCTTTGAGGAGCCCTGCAAATCTTGTAGCTATCTCTCAGATATAGCTACAATGTGAGAGATGTAGGTGCCGTTTTGACCTATCTCGAGCATTCTCAATGCCTGCGAGCCAACAAAAGTCACCCAGGCCTTTGATCTGGAAGGCATCTTCGGCTTCTTTCCTGAATTGCTCTTGTTCTTCCTGGTGAAGAAAAGCCCTTAAAAAAACCACAAGACCATCCACGTGAAAAAATATCATGAGCCTCCCATTCTCTTCATACCACAAGGGTTTTCGTGGACAATAGTGTGACCTTATTCCTTCAAGTGTGCGATGAGGAGCTTATACCAAAGAAGAGACGAGCGTCGAAGGCCATACAATGCGTTGATAAGCTTCCAAGCTTTTCCCGCCTTTTCAAATTCCGCGTGAAGCTTCAGTAAACCTCTTCATCATAATCGGCATTGTAAAAAGCATTGACGAAGTCATGCTGATGGGCCTCAAGATCATAATATGTCGTTGCGGACATAAGAAACCCAAAGTTTCGTGCTGCGAGCGTACAGGCGTAAACTGATAGCTCGTTAGGGGGGTTGTAAATCTACCCTCACAACAACTCGTGCTTTTTTTTTCGTTAGAAAGCCTTCTGAGTCGAACTTTTAAGTGAATACCCATTGCACTCGGTGTTTTTTTTTTGTGCGGAATCTGCTGGGTCTGGAGCACCTTTCTCTTCTTCCTCTTTGTCTTCATTGATCCGTATCCCGTTGAGTTGGTCGGAAGTCTGCTGAAGCTGTTGTTCTTGTTGTAGGGCGTCAGACTTGTAGAACATTGACTCGTTGAACAAGACGAAAGAGGTGTCAATTAGTGCATTCCGTTTCCGGCTGGGGGCTCACACAATGCCTTGTGTTGAAGAGGTTATCCTTGCCAATTACTCAATGTGAGCCTTGGGCTCAAGCTTCTCTTGCAGGCCTCTGACGGCATTCCTTTTCAAGGGTATGTCTTGCAGCCGTATACGCTGATGTGGCGTAGGGCTTGTTGAAGTCTTTCTTCCCGATAGTTGGCCAAGTCTTTGTTGTTGTTCTTTAGCCAACGCAGCCTACAAAGAAGCGTGCGGGAGACCTGACAAGAAACGATGGCTTGAGGCTACGAGGAAGGTGGAGAGAGTCAATGCCCTCAAAGTGACCTAAAATATTCCGGCCCAGGGGGATCAGAAGCTCATACCGTTGAAATGGATATTCACCTAAAAGTTTGACTCACAAGGCTTTTTACCGACAAACAAGGCACGAGTCGTTGTGAGGGGAGATCAACAACTCCAGTATGACCTCTATCTCAATATGACCGATGCTTGTGGCGGCGCGCCTAATGCCATACGCCAACTGTGAGGTCGAGAGAAACTGATTGATGGGCCTACGCGGCGCTTCATCCGTGCCTCGGGTCGCGGGCCCTCCAGGGGCGGAGGGCGCCTCGCTTCTCTGATCCAATACCCGAAGGAGCTCTTTTACTCCACCTCTTCGATCCTGGGCCGTCGCTGGTTCACCCGCAGGCCCGTCATCCATCTAGAAAGCTCATCTGTTGGTGGCTCATACTCAGGCATCAGAAACTCTCGCGAGCATCCGGCCTCCAGCCTTTCCTGCACGTCGCGCGCATGTTGCTGCACGAGCCCGTCGTTGTCCGTCTCTGCCACGTACGCAAGTATGCGCTGCAGATCTAACCGCCTCGCCTCCGTCAATGCCAAGCCGAATCCTTGCCTCGACTGACTCGCTTCGTCGATGGCTTTGACGTAGCTCAGGATGGCCATGACAGCAGCCCGGCGGAGGATGCCGTACTCCGGACTTGTTTCCATTGTCAGCACGTGGACGCTCAGATCCACCACATTTGATACCACCATCCGCTCTATCCCGCCAATGTTACTCTCCAAAGCTGCTCCCAGTATCGAGAGGGATGATGTCCGTATCCGCACGTCTTCGCTGCCTCGATTGCTGTTCCACCCTTGAATTATTTGCGCCAGAACTTCTCTGTCTTTAATCTCTCCCTCTGACATCGCCTCGCCGTCCGACATCTCATCCTTCTCTGTCATGTCCATTCCCTTTTCTTCTTTCATCTTTTGTGCTTTCTCTTCTTTCGCCTGTTTGACTGCTGTCTTTGGTCGGTACCCACGGCGGCCGGCAATGGACAAGAGCGTCTCGCAAGTCTGTTTCGCGATGTCGCCGCTAAACGTTTCCCCCAGCCGTTCTATGACCTGCATCATAGCCTCGCCAAATCTCAAACGAGTGTCTGTCGATGCCTTTTCCTGTGCATCGAGATAATTATCGAGAAGCTCCTGGACTGTCGATTTCGGATGCTTGTCGGCCAACTGCGTGAACACCTTGACCACCTTGGCGTTGACAAAGTCTTCGTCCCCTTTGAATAGGCCGGACATCAGCACCGTCACCGCCATGACATCAATTATAGAGCTCTGCGCAAGAATCAAGCTTGACAGTAGGCTGAGACCCTCGGCAACCACAGGAGGTGGGTTGTCTCTGTCTCCACTGATATACATCATGGCCAAGTTATACGTCTTCCGGTCCTCGACTTCCCTGAGGCTAGCGCTGAAAGTATTGTGTCCGCCCACACCCGATTCGCATTGGTTGTGCAGAAGTAGCGCCAGATTTCTTGCCATGGGAGACACCTCCGGTCTATCTTCGCCGCTCATTTTCTCCAGCGCCCTCTCGATCAACTCCAGGTCTTGCTGTCCTAAGTCAGATTTTTGAAAACTTTCTGATGTGATGACAAGGTTCAAAAGGCTCAACGCGATAGCACTGGCCTCTCTTCCGCTCGCAGAAGGGGCATCGACCAGGAGTAGTTGACAGATGATAGGTACGATTTTATTTTCATGCCGAGTCACGAGCCTTTCTGGCACCCGTTCCGCCAGGTTCATCAGCAGAGTGGATTCGATCAATTCGCCAAGCAGCGGTGATCGAACCTCCTGTTCCGAAAGTGGCATGCGAACTTGTACATCCGCCTCCTTTCGTCTTCTCTCGACCCACCGCTGAAGAAGGTGGAAGAAAAATTGTGCGACTTGTTCATCCGTGCAAGCAACAGTCAGTATGTCAACAAAGATAGTGGCTTTGTACGGTATTTGGCTCAAGTCTAACCCCCTGTTTGTCTGCGAAGCCTCCTGAGGATAGTGTATTATCTGAAGTTCTCCATCTGCGTTTTGATGGATAATCCACGTGTAGTCTCCGGGAGTGATAGGACCCCTGTACAAAAGATTCTCAATGATAGGACTCACGTTCTCCAACTCGCCGAACAGGCTCAGATACTTTTGTACTAGGGCACGTGCAGCCCGCACGGATCGTGGCGCTGTCCCTTCCGGGAAGGCGTCTCTCCACGAGCAGATCGCCCAAAGCTGTAAGATGATTCGCCGGAGGACTTTATAGCACGCACCCAGATTCGAATTAGGCAGCATCAAAGTCTCCAGTCGGGATAGAGATGCCTCGAGTGATTGTGCTGGAACAATCACCTGTCCAAGCCTGAGCTCAACCACTGCAGCATTGTCTCGCACTGCCTCTGACCTCAGAGATGGATTCACACATTCAAGTAAGGGCAGAATGAGCGCGTTCCACCCCGGGGCTCCTGACTGTTTCGTTAGTAGTTGATGTAGACATTTTAGGGAGCAATAGAGTTACGAGCCCGTACCTGGAGTACCATATCGTCTAGCTCTTAGTATGCCCAAGTCAATGATTTGTGCCGTAGTTCTGGACAGATCATGCCCTGCGACGCCGTCGAGCAGCTGCAGTATCTGAGCAGAAATGCCGTCGAACCATGAGCTTGGCGTCAGTTGGGAAGGAACACGACACACAAGCTTAGTCGCAAGAGATACTGCTTTAGGGGTGATGTTGGCTCCGCCCTTCTGTGGCTGTGTTCTCTTGTTGTCGGGATGAGCTGCAAACAGAAACTCCAAACTTGCACGCACTCCGTCTGGCCTCAGCGGTACCTCGGTAAGAGTCCGCATGACAACATTCCTCATTGGGGCTCCGAGACGACCAGGTCTGATCAGCGAGGACAAGACGGGTATGAGGGTCGGTGTCGCGGTTCTAGGCGCGCGTAAGTCCGTAAATGCAAACGAATCTTGTCGGGAATCATTTACCTTGCGATGATTTCGTCGTATTCATTGCGCGCGAGTTCTTTGCTGCAGGGATTTGAGCATGAATGGAACCACTTATTAACCGCTTCAACAATTTGGTGGGACACCGATCCTGGTGACAACACAAGAGGATGGGCCATTGTAGACGGCAGTTATGGACATCAAGAAAGGCCGATCTACAGGCTGCAAGATGGAGACGCAGAAGAATAAAAGATTGCAGACGGCAGCAGAAGAAAACAACGGAGGCTGAAGAGCTCGAGCCGACGAAGCCGTAAGTGAGGGTGTCTGCTAGAGTGGATGAAAAGCTCATAAGAGAACCGAAACAAGTGCTCGCAGTGCCACGGTGAGAGCCCTCCCTCCACCGCTACAGCCGTTTGCAGCTGTTGATCAAGTTCAAACGCAAGCGAGTCGGGACCTAGTGCGCTGTCGACTCTAGCCGATGTGAGCACAAAAGAAGAGGCTGATGGATGACGTTTGGGCTGACAGCCTGGCGTGGAAGAGAAGGGGTCAAGGCAATGAGACAATTAAGTGAGCTTCATTAGAAATTCACCTGTATCCAACGATGTGAATATGCTCGCTGTTCCGAATGAAAGGACAAGCCATGAACAAGGTAAAAATAGCCCGACAAAAAAGCTATCTCGCAAGGATCGCGGCAGAGGATGCATCAAAGGAGGAAGGAGAGGGCCGCAGTCCAAAAGCGGAGTCTCGTCATATCACGTGAACAGTCTTCTGTGGGCCTTGCCATTTATGCCCTTTTTGCCCTCCGCCTACGTACACGCAAATCACAAGCAATAAGATCAAACAAACAAATGACGAGGGCCCAGCGAGCTTCTTTCTGCTACCGACGCTGCTGCTGTTCGGACGAAGCAAAGTTTGCGGCCTCGCGAATAAAGGTCCGGGTGTTTAAAAACGGCGGCGGCGGTTTCGAGCGAGAGGCCGTCGGGAACAGCGATATCCGGGCCGGCAGAGATGGACCGCATACTCGCCGCGGTCGATTATGTAGACGATACTGGAGCCGAGCAGGAAATAAAGCGGCGGCCTCTCCGCAGACAACGACCTCGCCGGCGCTCCCAGAGTCAGCTTGCGGACGAGCAGCGGCCCACCCGAAGCCGCTGCGCCTTGATGTGCGTGACGTGTACGCTGGCCTCAGCTCTGGGGTGGGACGCGCAATCCGCAGAACGCTCCGTTGGCCACCAACAGATTTAATGCACTGCTGGCCGGACGGACGGATAGGCAGTGCAGCAGGGTCGGGCCGGGGCAGCGTTACGGCGCGCCGAGGGCATCCCTGCCCGTCCATGGAAACACGCCGTGGTCCCTGAGCGTTGCCCCCCAGGGTCTGATGGCCGGCAAAGCACAACAGCGTGAAACGCTATATGGTTTGCCCCCGCGGGAACCAGTGTTTCTGGCACACAGTCATAAATAAAACATATACTCACTCGGGTGCGCGGCATATATGCGCTCTGGGTAGCCCAGCCCCCCTGGAAACGCAAGCTACTGCCTGCCCCCTTCCCTCCCTTGCCTGCAAATGAACCCCAAGACCGAGCTGCGGCGCGCAATTCCGAAACGCCCTGCCTGGCGTCGTCGCCTGTTCCCTGGACCTCAGGGTGCAGTACAGAGCCAAGCCCGAATCTACAATGCGCCAATGGGGCGCTGGGGCTTACGAGTGGGCAGGCCGGTAGCAGCTTAGATTTGGAGGAAAGCACGACCGCACAGCCTTGTTCCTCCTGCCTCCGATTGCCTCTAATAGGGTATTTTTGCTTCCGTGCTTCTCAGTGCCGTCACAGTGCCTAAATACTCAGGCAGCTATTTAGCTAACCGCCAGCCTCGGAGAAAGGGTGAAGAGTAAGAAAGTTCACGACAGCAGCCAGACGGCGCTCTAATCGTCATCAATCATCATTCTCCTAGTCGTCATTCTCGCCGATTCAAACTCCCTCCCCTTGTGTTCTCCTTTTGCTTTCCCCTTTCTCTCTCTCGGCCGCCGCTCATGCCACGCCCCTACTTGCGCAAGCCTTCCCACACCAAAGCCGCGTTCACGCCTTGATCTTCTTCCGCCGTCGCAGTGCCCATTGCTGCCTCTCCCGCCTCCAGAATTGACATGAGCCGTGTCTCCCCGTCCGATCTCTGATGATTACCCAATACACTAACTCGCCTCCCCCCTCCACATGTCTCCGTCAACCCCCAACGATCGCCAGCGGCGCATCCTGGAATTCTCTCAGCAATGGGACATAGTGCTTCCCCCGGCTCCGGCGCCCCTTTCTCGCCCGTCGCCGCCCTCATTCCGCACCGCTGCCGATGACGAGACAGCCGACAAGCTAATGCGCCGACGCGCTGCTCACGTTGCCCAGTATCGTCCCAAAAGCGGCCTGCGGGGCGCTTTCTCTTCGACCAACTTGAAGAAGGGCAAGCACTGGGATCCTCACGAGACCGTCGAGGTTCTGGCTGCCTGGATTTCCAACGCTGGTTCGCCGGGCGTCGCCGAGGCCCTCATCGCCAGCCTGGCCGCCGGCGGCGTCGATCTCGCTGGTCAGCAGAAGCCAAAGGGCGGCGGCATCCTCAACCGCCGACGCAGCACAAGCACTGAACCCTCGGCTGACCGAGCCAGGCTGCTGCGCCTGGCCGTTGACGGCAAGCACCTTCAGTTGGCTGAGGTCTTGTTTCCACATGCCGACTCCTCAGCCCTCGACGCCTGCCTGCCAGCAGCTATCCGCAGCGGCGACGCGGCCATGGTCGAGCTACTCTTGCGGTATGGCGCCAGTGCGGCTCAGTCGCCCGACGGCCAGGACGCCTTCCGCCAAGCCTGCCGAATCCACGGCCAGTCACATCTGATTAGCCTCGTTCTTCGCTCCGACGGCCGGCCACCACCGCCTTGGACGTCGGCCTCTCTGTGTGATGCCGCCCGTGCAGGCTGCCTAGAGACCGTCTTGCATCTCAGTCGCTCCACCGCTGACGGCAACTGCAACCAAGCCGAGGCCCTCAAGTCCGCCGTGAGCTTGGGGAGGCGAGACATTGTGCTGGCCATCATCATGGGAAACCGCCCCCCTCAAAGACCTGGCCTGGACGAAGCTTTCCAGATGCTGCAGGATAATTCGTCACTTAATCCGGCCCTGAAGTTGGAACTGGCCGAGCTTCTGCTGTGTGCTGGCGCTGAAGGTGTCGTCGTCGCCGAGGCTCTGGAGACTTGCTACCAGCGCGGCTTCATCGACATGGCAATCCTGTTTGCTACCTACAACGCGCCTGTCGAGCACAACGACGCTGCCGTGCTGAAGTCGGCCATCTCGCGCGGCCATCTAGACCTGGCCGAATTGCTGCTTCGACAAGGCTCAGCACTCGGTCCATCGCTAGCGTCAAGCTGCGTTCCACTCATTGACAGGCAGGCGTCATTCGCCCAGCGTTATGCCATCCTCCACTTACTTATCCGCCACGGTGCAAGTGGCAACGTCCTTGATGAGATGTTGATAGATGTTGCCGAAACGGGAGACCTGGCTTCTGCCGATCTATTACTCACTCCTCCCCCTCCGTCGGGCCCGCCTTCCAGCTTGTTGTCCAGTATCCCCGACCTGCATCAAGTTGCCTCCGTCAATCACAAGTCGGGCGAGGCACTCAAGACTGCTCTTCTTCGGAGAGATGTCGCCATGATCCAAAAGCTTCTCACCCTCCAGCCAGCACCCGAAACGTTGTCTGCTATTTTCCCACTGACTCAGAAATTGTCCAACGTGGATCGATACGAAGTGGTCGAATTGTTTCTGAAGAGCTCTCTGGCCGGCCCGCACTTACATGCCGCGCTTCACAATGCCATCACGGAGCATGTCTCTCGAAGAGACAACTCCCTCATCAAATTGCTACTCAAATACGACGCAGATGTTAATTTCGACCATGGGTCAGCACTATCATCTCTGATACAGGAAATGAACCTGGAGCTATTCGGCGAGTTGCTGAAGAAGGCGTCTCCCCAAACGGCCGCAGCTCGCATGCGCGATGTCGTGCAGGTTCCGGGTCATTCCGCTCGATATAGCATGATGGTCATGTTGATGGATGCGGGGGCCGTCATTGACACTGAACAGGTATCTTCGGCTTTGCTAGAGGTTTTGACGGGAAAGCCTGTCGACATGTCTCTTGCATCTGCTGCTTCAGCGAGGCGGCGCCGACATCAATCTTTTTGATGGCGCCATTGTCAAGCGAGCGACGGCCAACCCGGACCCCAAGGTACTGGAGCTACTTTTCGACCAGAGCACACCTTCAGCGCCGTCGGTCACCTGTGCCCTTGGGGAGCTGGCTCAAGCGCCGTCGACCGAGGGCAAGGCTAGGAAGCTGGAAACGATCATGTCCAAGTCGGCGCACAAAGAAGAACTAAACTGGATATTGGTGCACGAAGTGCAGTCTGTCGCGCAAAGCAATCTCACGACTCCGTGCTTGTCCACCCTGAAATACTTGGTTTCGTCGGGAGCCGACCCGAACGCCTACAAGACCGCCGCGCTTTGTCATGCGGTCATTGCAGCCAAGCCCCAACTAGTAGAAATGCTCTTCGACTGCCGCGTGCCATTGGAATCCTCGTCTTTGGGTGCTGCGCTGCCGCACGCGCTGCGTATCCCAGAACCCATGGAGCGTCTAACGTTGGCGAAAAAGTTGGTGGAGGCTGGCGTCAACCCGCGCGAAGTCAACCGTGCCTTGACGCATGCAATCGCCACCTACCCCAATGACATATCCCTTCTCGGTGTCTTGGTGGCTGGAGCAGATACATCGGACGGAGATGCGCTTGCCTTGTGCATATTCAGAGGGTCTCCGGAAGTTTTGGATCTGTTGTTAGCAAAGCCTCAGTCGTCACTCGAGGCCCGCGATGCCGCGCTCGGACGTGCCATGGGGATTCAAGACCGGGCCGTGCGGGGCAAAATGCGTCGGAGCCTCCTGGGCGCCGGCGTATCAGCCAAAGCGGCCTTGGATGCCCTTCTCGTTGCCGCCCGTGACGGCGACCTGGCACTGGGCGACGTTCTCATGTCGCACGGTGCTAGTATTGCCAGCAACGGCGGCGGCGCCATCATCGAAGCCTGCCGCGGAGGTTCCTCGGAAGTCCTGAGTGTGCTTCTTAAGGCAGATGCCCATGTCAGCCAGGAGACGCTAAGGGCAGGCTTTCAAGCTGCGACCGAGGTGCCAGACCTGAGCAAGCGCGCCGTCATCTTCGACCAACTTCTCAATAGGGGGGTCGCGGGACAGTTGGTCGATGCCCAGCTGCAGTCAGCCGCACGGTATGGAGACGATGGCCTGGGCCTGCTTCGAGTGCTCCTGTTATCAGGAGCGGACCCTAACTACAACAACGGAGAATGCGTTGTCTCAGCCAGCAGGAGTGCGTTTGTCGACAGCCTCGAGCTCCTGCTCGGCCTCTGGCGCGAGGGTGGCAGTCAGGTAGTGATGCCATGCATCCGTTATCCGTGATTGCGAGGCCTGATCCGCTGACGTGACTCGATAGAGAAAGGTGTCGCAGCCGACGCTGGCCAGAGCCTTCAAGGCCTGCTGGAGTCTGAGTCGCGAAAGCAGGTACCGCGTCACAGTCGGGCTCATCAAAGCCGGCCTGCCTGTGAACGAGGAGTTGCACATAGCGCTCCATGATGCTGTCAACGAGGAGGAACCAGACGAGCGCCTCGTGAGGCTCCTTGTCGGCCACGGCGCTTCCGCTTCTTTCAACGGATGCAAAACCTTGATAGATGCCGCACGGCGAATGACGGCTCTGCCGTTGTCGCTGCTGCTGCATGACGATTTGCCCGGGGACCAAGTCGGTGACATCTTCAGCCAAGCGTTTACCGCCGAAAACTTCGATAGGTGGCATACGGAGGCCGGCCTCGAGACGGCAAGCCTGCTCCTTCGAAAAAGCACGCCGGCCAAAGCTCTCAGCCATGCGTTGGCTTTGACCATCAGGAACTCGACACCCGACTCGAGGACCCTGGCAAATCGCTTCTTTGATCTTTTTGTGGTGCATGGGCCAGACGTCAACTTCAAGGACGGTGCGCTCCTTCAAGAGGCTGCCTCCAAGGCAGACATTTCCTGGACCAAGGCGCTCCTCGATTGTCGCCCATCGGCACGCACACTCTCCCTGGCATTCCAGCGTATATTCGATACCGCTCTCAGCCAAGAAGGAGTTTTGGGTCTCTTCGCCATGTTCGCCGACCACCATTATGAAGGCATCGACATGGACGTCCTGGTGGAAGGGCAGGGTTTCGAACCATTACTCGTGCGCGCCATGAGGCAATATCCGAGGTCGACAAGGATACTTACTGCACTCTTGGATGCAGGTTACTATCACGACCAAATCACTCGTTATCGCGTCTGCATCGAGATGGACGAGGAAGAAGAAGTCGCGCCGCTTCTCTGGGCCATTGCGCAACCTCAGAAACGCGTCAGCAGCGCGATGATCGAGCTGCTCATCAAACGCGGAGGTGAGATGCCGCTATCGTCATCGGAATCTTCCGCGAAGCTTTGCTGACGAAACGGGAGGCAGCCAATGTGAATACCGAAGGCAATTTGTCACGAACGACGCCGCTGATGCAAGCGGTACAATCAAGGCGGCCGGACCTGGTGAAGCTGCTACTAATCGAAGGCGCAGATGTCGACGCCATTGACTACCTAGGAAGGACGCCACTGTCAATGGCGACGAATGTGAGCGGAGATCTTGCGACGGAGATGCTTGACAGCCTTCTGGCGGCCGGACCAGCAAGGGACGACGGGTCGCTGCACAATGCCGCTAGGGACCTCAACCTGGCGGCCGTCAAGCTTCTTGTCCAGGCGGGCCACGACCCGGACTTTCCGAGCCCGCTGCATGGAGGCAGAAGCGCTCTGGGCGAGGTGTGCTTGAGCGGATCCGACGCCGGAGAGATGAGCGCGGGCAGAGAACGAGCCATGTTCAGGGTCATGAAATTCCTCATCGACTCGAACACCGACCTGACCATCAAGTCGAACGGCAAGTCGCTGTTACATCTATGCCTGGACGCGGCGGATCCGGTTGTCGCGACACGGACTTTGCTGAGAAGCGGTATGTGGAAGCACATCAACCAAGCTTTCAACAGGATCATCAAGGGCGAATACACATACTCCCCAACCATGTACATCACAAAGATTTTGGGACCCTCAGATGTCCGCGAGGAGCTTCTTACGGTCCTTCGGGCAAGTCGTGCCACAGACGTATTCTTTGTGAACGAGGGGCCTCAGCCCGAAGGCGCGGTCGGACTGCCGCCGGACTTGGAAGTCGAGGAGCGAGCTCGCAAGGCACGGCTGGTACGGATGATGGAGGAATCGGAAGACTTTTCGACGGCGCTGGCGCGCAAACGCGAGATCGCCAACGTGGAGGCGCAGATCCTGACGCAAAAGGCCGAAATGGACGAGGTGCGGCGCAGGAAGTTGCACAGCGAGGAGGTGGCATCGATTCGAACACGCGCGAATATGGAAGAGGCTATAGCCAGCGCGGCGCACCAACGGCGGTTGGCAGAACAGCACGCCGTGGCGGACGCTTCGGTCAGCCGAGCACAGGCCCTGGCGGCGACTGAACTCGAGGCCGAGGAGGCGCGGCAGCGGCGGGTGCTCGAGTGGGAGGTCAAGACCAACACAGAACACGTGGATAACGCGCGCGCGCTCAGCTCGATCCGCATTAGCGAGCGCCAGGAACTGGAGCGCATCGACCAAGGCTCCGAGCAGCGTTTCCGCGCGCGTCTTGACGCCCAGCACCGGCTCGTCGACAGCCAGGAGCGGCTGGCACAGAGGCTGGCTAACGCAC
>KB853138.1:74142-93809 GCA_000372705.1 Cerataphis brasiliensis yeast-like symbiont
GGGCGTGGGCGGTGGCAATGCGCGGAAGCAAATCGGCTACGTGACGGAACTCAACTGAGGCAAGCCAAAGCAAACAGGTAGAACAAGGCCTACATGGTTGAGGCTCTCGGTGCATAGGCCACAGACTACGCATGTACACGAGCGATTTTGACCGGCCTAGCAGACAACATACGGGTAGGATAATTCATGGACAATTCCAGACTTGTGAGTGGAATGGACATGAGCGTACGAGACGGCAGGCATATACATCCGTACACATGCAGTGGCTTGGACGGTGGATAACAAACAACCTCTTACCAGCGGAAGCGTGTGTGTGAGCGTGCGTGTGTGGGTTGGAAAAGTACGAGGCTCCTTGGCCCGCCCCCCCTTTCTACCTTTTTCTCCCCTCCCTTGCTCTTGACGAGACGCCGGCATAAGACGCAATGGCAAGTTTTCCGATAAAAAAAAGACAGAACAGGAAGAATGAGCTACGCCTTCCGTGCAAGGGTCACAGCCTCGGCACCCGTCTCTACCACGCGATACCGATCGGCATCGCCGAGCCCGCAGGCCGCATTCTCGTAGGCGGCGTCGGAGCGGTCGCACAAGACGTCAAGGTCCGCGTCACTCAGGATACCGTCGCCGGCCGAAGACTGATAGACGAGACCGTCCTTGAGCAGCAGAGCGCGCAGCGCGTCCGGGTCGAGCAGGCCGTCGTCGGCAGCCCCAGCGGCATCTATCTTCTGACCCATGGAGCGGAAGCCGCCCTTGCGGATGACGAGCTTCTCGAGGCGGCGCTTGGCGTCTGCAGAGAGCAGCAGCGACTCCTCGATGGTGTCGCGCGTCGCGAGCCGGTAGACGAGCACGGGGCGCGTCTGGCCGATGCGGTGGCAGCGGTCTTGGGCCTGCAGGTCCTGCTGCGGGTTGAAGTCGCTGTCGAACAAGATGACGCTATCGGCGGATGCGAGGTTGATGCCCTGGCCGCCGGCACGGGTCGATAGCAGGAACAGACTCAATGCGGGGTCAGAGTTAAAGTCTGCAATCTGCTGTCGTCGGCGGTCGTGCTGGACAGAGCCGTCGATGCGGCAGACCTTCCAGCCGCGCAGCTCGGTGCAGTAGCTCTCGACCAGGTCGAGTTGCGTCGTGAACTGGGAGAAGATCAGGACCTTGTGGCCGTCGCAAAAGAGTCGCGGCAGCAGCCGATCGAGGAGCAGCATCTTGCCCGACGCCGTCACGAGGGACTCGTCCACGGCGATGCTGGCGTCGGCCGCCCAGGGGCTGTACATGTTGTGAGGGCTGTTGCAGATCAGCCGCAGCTGTGCCAGAGGGTTGCCCAGTTTCTTGTGCGCGATCTGCTTCTCTGCCAAGGCGTCGTGCCCGGGTCAGCGTTCATCTCGGGCAGGCGATTCGTCGACACTTTGGAGCCACGACTTACTGGCGAGCTCGAGGCGGTGCGCGAGTTGCACCTCCTCAGGCCGTCTTTTGTCCTCTTTGTGCTGCTCCTCACTCTCGGTCTTGGCTCGTGCCTCCTCGACCAGCCTGGCCTCGAAGGCGTCGTCTGAGAGCGTGTCCTCGTCAACCTGGCTCACCTCCCTGTACGCTCCCTTGGCGCGGGTCAGTCGCCGCGTGCTGACCGGAGTCGACGCGCTCTTTAACTTAACGCTTTTGGTCTCGGCCACGACCGGAGCTGGCGGCGTCTTTCGCTTCTGCGGCAGCGGCACTGCGGCTTCCACTGACGCTGGTGGCGCCTTCGAAGGCGTCTTCTTCTTAGGATACCTGGGTCCACGCTTGCCCATCATGACGGTGAAGGCGTCGGAGCTCGATGGTTTGGATGCATCGGCCACCTGAGCGCTCGCTGGTTGCCCACGCAAGCCAGTGCGAGCATTGTGTCTTTTTTTAACATGGGCGTCAGCTTCCGACGAAACGCAGGCCAGCATGGCGTCTTTTGCTTTATTCTCGAGGAATGAACGCGTGTCGACGTGCTTGTCTGTAAAAGCATTGTACAGGTCGGTCTGCTCTTTGGTCATGGGCGCAAAGAGGACGTACTCGCGCTTCTTCGGCAAGTAAGCCGCCACGTCTTGCTTGACGCGACGCAGCAAGAGAGGCTGAAGAATAAGATGGATCTTCTTGACAAGGTCCTGCTTTTTCGCGTCACTTATAAAAGACTCGGTCCCCCGTTCATCCTGCAGATCTGAGAAGTCAAACCAAGACTCGAAAGCCTCCCAATCGGTAAAAATATTGGGAAGCAAAAAATGCAGCAAGGACCAGAGCTCTTTGAGGTTGTTCTGCAGTGGCGTCCCCGTGATCAGCAGGCGCGTGGCCGAAGAAAAGCGCCGCAGCTGCTGGAACAACTTGGCTTCGGCATTCTTCATACGGTGTCCTTCGTCCTGTGCGTGCCACGCGTCAGCGCCAAAAAAAGACGGCCGGGTGAGAGTCTTTCGGGCCCGGAAGCAGCATACAATAATGATGAATTCCCAATTGATCTTGGACAAATTGTGCTGGTCTCGCAACACCATTTCGTACGAAGTGCACACAACCGGGAACGTCCTGGATGGCCTGCCCTTGGGCAAGTTGGCCATCATTTTAGCTCGGAAGATGGATTCTCGCTCTTGTTGGTTACCGTGATACATGACGACGGGGATGGAGGGAGTCCACTTATGGAACTCGTCAAGCCAGTTGCTCAGCGTGCTGAGCGGCGCAACGATGAGGTGCGGCCCGAGATAGCCCTCTTGTTCCCGCAAGAGAGCGATCAAGGCGATTGTCTGCACGGTTTTGCCTGCATGTGCGAGTCAGAGCCGAGCGTGGGCAGGCGGACCGTGCACGTGGGATCCTCACCAAGTCCCATCTCGTCGGCTAAGATGCCACTCATGCCCTGGGCACATATTTCAAACATCCAAGTCAATCCTTCTAGCTGGTATTCACGCATGGTGCCACCGACCATGCACTTGGGCTGCTTCGCCATTTCGAGCTGATGTTCCCCGAGCAGCTTGCCGTCCAAGCTGCTTCCGACGCGGCCGAGGACTTGGGTCTTCTTCGTCAGGATGTCGCTAAAGGCAGCGCTTTTCATCAGCAATTCGTCGAGTTCGCGTGCCTTGGCCCCCCTCTCGGCTTTTGTTTCTATTTTTTTCAGCCTCTGACGTTTTCTGTTCATAGCGTTGTGGCGCTGCTCTTCGACCTTGATATTGTGCAGCCGCGCCTGATCCTCTTCTTTTTGCAAATCATAGTCCGCATCTATCTCTGCTTGGCCTGCTGAAGAGACGGATGAAGGGCTTGTAACGCTCTCCCTGGTGAGCGATGACGGGGTGTTCATGTCTGAGCTTGAGAGCCCCTCCATGACTAGGCTCTGAGAGATCAAATTGGACGCTGCGCGCGGGTCTCGAGGGATGGGAAACAGGGGTGACTTTGAGCAAGTCAGTATCAGGCAACCCGGTGGCCGTGAATCAATGGAAAGTTCGCTAGCGGAGCTGACAGCCGTAGACGATGGAATTAAACTCAGCCCGTCCGCTGACTGCGGCGGCGAACGGCGTGGCGTCCAGGCCGAAGCGACGAGAAACAAGAAAAGCGCAAGAGAGGAAGCGACGCACGGCTGCGCGACTCCAGAAAAGCACGACTTCTTTGGCACCAAGTTTCAAGTTCACCAACGTCGTGAGGCGAATTGAAGCGCCAGCCAAGCGTCTGCGGTGAGGACTCAGAGAACGGAAATGACCTTAATCTAAGGCCGCTTTTTTTTTCTTCTTCGCCACGACGCGCTTGCTTTAATATAGCGCGCTCTGACGTATGGACGCACGAGATGGCAGAACGCGCCATCACGCGTTGAGAGGACGCAGAAAGTTTCTGCCTCAGGAATCAGACCTCACAATCTTAGTCATTCTCAGGGTCCACCGAACCTCCACGAAAACCACCGCCGCGGGCCACGAAACGACGGGCCTGGAGGACTTGGGCTTCGGAGAAGTCAAATCAGCGCACAGTAAACATCCTGATTCCGCCAGCCAGTCGCGTTTGACAAGCTGTTTTCCTTCCGCGCAGTTCGCCCGCTAGCTCGGGGCATCGTCTTCTCGCCACCCTCGCGCCGGCTCTGCAGCACTTCGTCCAGCATGGAGTCCCTCAGCTCCCAGACCTTTTCCTCCAACGAGGAGACTGAGATGCAGCAGTGGCTCGCCACGTCGGAACGCCTCAAGGCTTCCGCGGATCGGTCCATCCTCGAGACTCTGAACAGCCATCTCGCCAGCCGCACCACTTTGCTCGGCTACAAGCCCAGCAAGGCCGATGTCGCCATCTATCACACGTTAGCGCCTGTCGTCGCCGCATGGTCGCCCGACGAGCGCACAGGCGAAAAGGGGCTTCCGCACGTCGTCCGCCACCTCGATTTTGTCCAGAACGCGCCCCAGTTTGGCCTTGGCCTTGCCGACGCCCAGAAGATCAAGGTTGACCAGGACGACGTGCGTCATGTTAAGGCCCCCGTCGACGCCAAGGCGGAGAAGGAACACTTGAAGAAGGAGAAGGCTGCTTCTGCTTCAGCTGCTGTTTCTGCAGCGGCAGCGGCTGTGACGACCACCACGGCAATGCCCGGCAAAGACAAGACTCTGGCCGACCGCAGCAAGGATAGAGCGCAGGCTGGAGCGAGAGAGGCCAAAAGCGCCGCTGTCGGCGCCGACAATCCCAAGAAGGAGAAGAAAGAAAAGGCGCCGAAGCCGCAAAAGGCCCCCCCCGCTGCTGCAGCCCCCCTCTCGCCTGCCCTCATCGATCTCCGCGTCGGCCACATCCTCAAGGCCGAGAACCACCCCGATGCCGACTCCCTGTACGTTTCCACCATCGCTATGGGGGATCAACCCGGCGAGGACACGGTCGAGTACGAGGGTCGAGTCTGCCGTACCGTCTGCTCTGGTCTCAACGGTCTGGTTCCGCTGGCCGACTTGCAGGGCCGCAAGGTGGTGGTCGTGTGCAATCTCAAGCCCGTCAAGATGCGTGGCATCAAGTCTTCCGCCATGGTCCTGGCCGCCTCGCCGCGTCTCAAGGAGGGCGAGGTCGACGACCACAAAGGCCCGGTCGAGCTTGTCGCTCCGCCCGCTGGTGCCGCGCCCGGCGAGCGCCTCTTCTTCCAGGGCTGGGAGGGCGAGCCCGACGGCCAGCTCAATCCTAAGAAGAAGATCTGGGAGACTCTCCAGCCGGCTTTTACCACCACCGACGGCCTTGACGTCGTCTTCGACGCTGCCGCCGTCGAACAGCTTGGCAAGACTGGCCTCGGCCGTCTCGTTTCCAAGTCCGGCGGCGCTTGCACCGTCAAGTCGCTCAAAGGCGCCATTGTGAGGTAGCTACTCGTACGCCTACGTGGATATGTTCATCCCGGGGTCTATGCGAAGACAGCCCGTGGCTACAACTGTACTCCGCTTTTCAATTCTTGGCCATGCTATCTGCTATGCAATAGCCCCTTTGGTCGCCTGTCGGAGCCGTTTCCCACCCAAAGTACAAGACTTTTACATGACATCTCGCAAACGTTTGCGTGCTTCCTTGACCGTACAACAGTTCGCCTCTTCGCCTGCACACATCCTCTGCCTGCGCCAGATCAAGAGACACACTCCACACAAACGCCATGTCTATTTGCGAATAAACATTTTGGCTCTCTCGTCTATCCCACCGTCTGCCTCGGACCGTAGAAAAAAAAAAAGCTGGACGGTGACAATCAGCGCCGAGTAGCTTGGAGAAAATAAAAAGGTAACATCAAAATCGTGGATACCATGAAATCCCATTGCGCCTCTATGTATGCCAGCCGAGATGCGCCACGCTGATGCCGCACGCCAGGGCACGAGAACAACAGTCGCTCGGCAGATGTAATTTATATGCATCAGGAGAAAAAGTACGTGCTTTTCCGCAACCGCTCCACGTCAAAATCGCCCTGGCGACTCAGTTAGTTATGTACGAGAGTATAGGCTGTCGACTCCATTGGGAAGCAACAAGGCAATGACTGGTTGCAGGACTCGAGGGCGAAGGAAGATGAAAACCCAGCCGTCGTCTGGACTCACCTTTTTGGGAATGTTCGGAATGGTCAGAGGCAACCATAGTGGCAGCGAGAACCGTTGGATCGGTCTCGGTTTTGATCTTTGGCAGGTCGACTTCGCCCTGCCTTTGCCAACCAGGGAGACTTCAAAATGCGTCTTGTTCAAATCCTTCAACAGCCGCTTGGTCATCTCCGAGTTGCGGTTGAGATTGTCGGTGCTTGCCGAGCACTCCTTTTGTACGTCCTTTTCCGACACGCAGTCCTCTCCTTTGCGAATCTCACCGATGCCAAACGCCTCGGTGTCTTCCTGAATGGAGACGTCGGTCTCGGACGCAGCCATCTCCTCGTACAAGGAGGCGGGAGTTGTAATCTTCTTAGCCGCCTTGACGTCCTCGGCCCTCTCCGAGAGCAAAAGCTTATTTCGCTTGTGTTCCAGCATGAGCTCCTCTACCGGCGAGCATTCATTCTCTTCACGCCATCTCTGTATCCTCTTGGCCACTGGCGTCGTTGAATCTATGTGCGCCAAGTAGAGCGACCCCCTGTGTCGGGCCCGAAACTCGGTAGCCAGTCGGCCCACGACGTCTTCCTTGTGGACCTTGATGAAAGCCTCACGCAGGATTTCATTCATCGTATCAACATCCGATGCGTGCGTCCAGAATGAATCGTGGACCGCGGCGAATGTCAGTCCGAGCTCGTGACATCTCAAGGCCGACAGGATCATATGGCTGGCATCGAGTGAGTGGATGAAGTTGGGTGGGAATCCTTGAAGTTGCTTTCTGCGGTTCACCTGATCAGTCTGGTCATCCATGCTGTATACCACTGCCTGTAGACAGGTCCTGATTTCCCTTGTCGTGCCCTTTCGATACGGTTGTACGACAGGCATCCGCAGTGGTGTCGTCCATACAATTGTTGATCGAAACTCCGATTCCATCTCGTCGAACAAGCCCTTCTGGCTACCTTTTTTTTTCGCCTCTTTCCCCCCCCTTTTCTTGTGCGGGACAACTTCGTCCTTATCTCCTTTTCCTTCGGCGTGTTTATTGGCTATCTGATCCAGCTGAGCAGACGTCAATGCCCTACAAGCTCGGCCCCCGATCTCGCCCAGCCAATATTGAATATCGTGGGCGCCCCGAAACATGGTGGCGAGAGCATCAAAGATCAGCTTGGCAATGTACGTCGATAAGATCATGTGAGGAATGCCGTGCTTTTTTCCCAAGTCGGGATAAAGAGCATCGATCTGCTTGCAGACTTGTTTCTTGGCCCCGTCAAATGTTACCCCGTAAACATTGGTCATTACGGTCTGCTTCACCACTTTTCGGGTAACTTTGCCTTGAAGTACTTTCCCAAAGATGTTGTCGTTCGCCGCATCCTTGGCGATCGCTTGCTTCACAAGGTCTGCCACGGCGGAATAGACATCAGCAGGTCGATCGCCGGGTTCCAGATTGACTTGCTTGGCGCCCCACGTGTCACCGCCCAGGGCTGCGTAGTGTTGGAGTCCGTTACAGGTGCCGTCTTGGTGAACAGGCAAATGGGACACAAATTTTGCGGGATCAGGGAGGTCTAGGGCCGCCTTGAGCTCAAAACAAGCCGACAGGCACTGCCAAGGGTCCTCGGCCTTGAGCCACCACCGGCCTCCCTCGAGGGGCCTTGTCGCCGAGTCAACAATGTTGTCCAAATTATCCTCGACAAAGCTCACTCGCTCGTCGAAGCTCGACTTGTCTAGACCATACACATTTGCCATGTGAATCTTGAGCCATCTCAAGCCCCGATTACCTAGCACCTTGCCCTTGGCAAACATCAGAAGCGAGCGAACATTGTCGGCGCCCATGTGGTTGAGATACGGAGGGATTGGGTATGCGCGACCTCGATAGTCCACGTTGTGAGGAAAATACATGATTTGGTTCTTGAATGCTCGGGCTATTTCGAGTTGTAGATTCATAAAACACCGTTGCGAGTGCAGAGCCGCTTTTTCATTTTCAATGGTCTTGATGGATTGAATCCACCTGTGTCGAACTAGGGGATCAGCGGACGAGTCGGGTTCCTCGGGTATCTCAAAGTGGGGGCTAAGGGGCGGTAAGTTGGCGATGCTCTCGCCGGAATTCCATGCTTCCATCATGACGTTCAATGTGTCGGTATTGACACGCCATGCCGTCTTTCCCAGCACATCTAGACCTTTAAAGATCTGATTCAGGTCGCCGCATTTCATGGCCGCCTGAACATAGAGTCGCTGCTCGTCATTTCCAGACTTGACTCGGACAATACTGGTTCTGCTGGCTAGAAACCCACCAGTGCCAATCTTGGTCCAATTCTTGGGCTCCACAAGCATTGGCAGGTGTTTCGCAATGAAGTCGCCAACGGGCTCCCGTTTAAGCTGATCCGACACGGCCGAGTTGAGGAAAATAACGCCAACTTTTTTCCCTCGGCGGGGCTGCGTCTGATGTTGGAAAGCCGGTTGATTTTGGCTAACTAATTCTTTGGTTTGGGGATGCCTGATTGTGACCTTGATTGTGGCCGTCTCGAGTAGTATCTTAAGAAGAATGGAGCCAACGTGAGCTTTGATTTGCAGCGACCATGGCTGGCGCGTCGTCTCCGCAATATTGTCTTGGGCTCCAATTTGCGGTTCGATAAGGGCGGAATCTCTTTTTTTGGATTTCTTCTTCTCTCGTTCTCCTGGGTCGGCCGCGGTATCATTGTCTTTCATCCGCAATTTCAATTTCCGTTTTTTCATCTTTTTTTGTTCCTCCTTCTTCTGCATTTCAATATCATCCTGTACCAAACGAGCAACCGTTGTCATGAGCCTGCTGACTGTCACGCCCTTTTCAGCGCCGAGTATGGACCCGAGGTTCAACATGGACAAAATTGTTATGGCAGCGAGGCGTTCCGGTGTAGATTGACGAAGAAAAGGCCCATAGAAACAACGATCAAAGTCCTCGTCTATCTTGGTAGTCTTGTTTTCAGAATCCGTAATTAGCCGCAACTCTTGATGAAGACGCGCCTCCATGGCACAGAGCCATGAGGCCATATGCTGCGACATTGTGCTCTTAGCGTTTGCGGCTCCCGATATTGATGTTCTGCCCGCTTGCTGCAATTTCTTTCTGTCTTCTCGCCATCGTGCAATCGCGGAGCTTATGGAATCTCGCTCCAGAAGAAGTTGAATTTCGCGCTGGTCCGCGGGGGAAAGCTTGGAGACTTGAACTTCTTGCAAAGTCGTGAAGATTTGCAGACCCTGCTTGAGAGCTGCGAGGCCCGCACCGCGTTGTTCCGTTTCCAGCAACTCTGGCAATGGCTCGGAGGACGGCGCATCCGCATTATCCACGGCTGGCGCTTTGGAGGTAGCATCGTCTACTGTCTCATCTTGAGGTTCAGGAACAGCGTCCTCATCGATTTCCGCCTCCTCAGAGTAGTTGTATATGGGGCAGATTTCGGTAATGGTAGCAAGATCAGTATCGGTAAGAATATCTGCCATGTTGAGGACTCGAAGACCGGCCTCGCCTGGGGCCATTCCCATATAGCGCTTGATTAGACGGTGAAGTCTCGTGCCCCGCTCAGACAAAAGCGAAGCCTTCAGCATGCAGGCGACGGTTTCCACCGTATGGGGCAGTCCCCGGCTTCGAATTTGCAGTTCGTACCACTTATGAAGCTCCTCAGCCTGATTTCGACTTGGATTTGAAAGAAGTTGATTGAGAGACGCTCGCAGGTACTGATTGTTCAGTATTATCAGCTCTTCGAAAGACAGCATTCCCATGGTATTGAAGCGAGTGAGGACAAGAGATGCTCGTCCCAGTTTCCCCACACGGATGCAAGCGTCAAATATCGCAAGCATGTCTTCGGTTTCACCTGGTACACCGGACAAGTTCATCTTCGTCATAGGCCGAGGTCCACTCCGTTGTGGGATGACCAGAGGCATTGACGGGTCAAACTGCGGAAGGTCGAACGGCCTTGAAGGAGCAGTTTGGAGCTGTGCCAGTGGTGCGCTTTCCATATTATCAAATAATTTAAGGTCATCTGCAGTCGTGGCTAGACACCTATCTTGCGGCCAAAAAAGGCCATGTCTTGCCTTTAACCCAGGTCGCCGTCTAGGGTGTAAGAGGTGTGTGCAGGTAAGACGACGCTCGAGCAAAAAGAATCGCAGCGAAAAAGTCCGCGAATCGGCCGGCCAACTGGCTGACCTCGAGGTCGTAATGCGATGCGCAAGAAGGCCGCGGCCGACCTGTCGAGAGAGCATGGCGATGTCAGTTGCACCCGCAGCCTGGAGCAGGTGGTGAAATGGACGAAATAGATTTCTGCTTAAACGGATCGATCGAAGGAGTCAACGCATCTGTACTGGCTGATCGCAAAACCGGCGAAAATGAACACGAAGCGACATCTAAGAATTGAAAGGACGAGAGGAAGGCCAGAGCGCCCGCCGTGGTAACAAGAACTGTCGATGGCAGCTAATAGCGCCTCAGCGGAGAGCTCCAAATTTTTCCGCCCTACCAAAAGGCCGGCGGAGCTTTATCACGTGACCTCGCGCGCTTGAGATCGAGTGATAAAGTTATCGGCTTAATTAACTAGTCACCTAGTTCTGTAAGAAAGTAAAATAAATATATCAATCAATCAATCAATCAGCCAGTTCTGTGAGCTTTGAAGTGCTCGCAAGCGGCCGCCGCAGAGATCAATCCAAACAGAAAACGCCTTTCGATTCAGTTTGAAATCGCTCAGAGCATGGCCCTGAGATCGATTAATACGGCTTTCGGATGCCAGGGCAGGCTCATCGCGGCTTCCAGAGCGGTGCTTGGGGACACGACGTTGACGCGGCATATCGTGACTGCGCCGACATTGAAGCTGTCTACGGCCTCGCTTCGAGCACTTTCAACATCCGTATGGCGACTCACGACGAGCGAGGACAATGGAACAAGCCAAGAGAAATCGATGATAAGTAGGATAAAACAGTCGCAAGCGTCTACAAACGATGAGAATGCGGCTTCGACCCCTTGGTTTCTTGAGGTGGAACCTCCTCGTCACGCTCCGAGTCTACACAGGCCCGTCCTGCCACAGGTGCCGAGCGACGCACCCTCGCTACTCGATCCGATAATCAAGTACATTTATAATGACATGGGACTCGATGACCTTGCCTTGATGGACCTGCGCGACTTGGACCCACCGGCCGCCCTCGGTCCGAATTTGATAATGCTATTCGCAACCGCTCGCAGCGAACGACACCTACATATATCTTCCAGTCGGCTCGTGCGCTGGTTGTGGCGAAACTATCGAGTCACTGCCCAAGCAGACGGCTTAATCGGACCCGGGGAGCTTAAGACCAAGCTTCGCCGGCTAAGGAAGAAGGCTAAAATCATGGGGACCAACACGATGGTTCTTCCCAGAGGCGATAACGGAATTTCTTCAGCTTGGGTCTGTGTCAACTTTTCGACTTGCAATCAAAACTTTCAGGAAACTGCAAAGTTTGACCAGAATGGAAGGCAGTCTGGCTTTGGCTCGGTCATAACCGGCACTACGGTAGTCGTGCAATGTCTTACAGAGGCCAGAAGAAGTGAACTCGCCCTTGAAACTCTATGGCGGGACATGTTGAGCAATAGTCTGGAAAAAGAACGGAGGCTTGAAGGAGAGGAGACTGACGAGGCAGAACTTGAGTCACTTGTGTCTTCTAAAATCCAGCTGCCTCTTTCCCTGTCCAGCGCCAAGTGGAAACCTTCCCATCTGAATTCTGAGCAGCAAAGGCTATATTCCTCCTTGAAACATCCAGAAAGATGGCGCGGAGCCCTCGGTAAGCGAGAGACAATCGCATCGCAGGGCACACCAGAATTTCTCTCATTCTATAAACCATGCAATTATAGCCATGACGGGATGTCGCGCGAGAAGGCCGAAGAACCGGCAGTCCAGGTACAGGTACGAGCGGAGAGGAGCGTACCCCTTGATGCGGCTTATTCGGTGCAAGTCCAGGAGGGCAACACGAGTATACCGCAGAAATCATCGCAGGTATCAGCGTGCTCGAAAGGCCATGCAACTGATACGAGTGTACCAGGTACCGACGACAAGTTGACCGCCTTAAAGGAGCAGATATTCGCGGTTCACGTACGGCTCTCGCCACTGGATCAGACTACTTTGGAAGCTCTGGTTGTAGCGCCGCTGTTGGTCGAGTCCTCAAAGGCCAATAGTGCAATGGATCGCCTGGCCCTTGTAGACTTGATGCTCCTGACTGGCCAGGAACGAGGTCTCAACATTCAAAAAGACAATTTACTCGTCGCACTTGTGGAAGCCATGCTCAACTCACCCGCTTACGGCCCGCATCTCATAAGATCCCTTAGGAACTTCGAGCTTCTTCTGGCAGAGAAGCAAGTCCTGCTATCGGAGGATCAGCTGCGGCGGCTTATGCTTGCTTACGCACGACGTCAGGACTGGGACAGGTTTTGGGACACATTCCGATCGCCGCCTCGCTTCAAGGCCTCGCGTCCAAAGGGCATCTACGAGTTGGCGTACCGCGTCATGTCTACCAGCGCAAATCCCGGCATGTGCAAGCAGGCTCTTCGCTGGGTATACGCGGAAATGCTGAGAGAGGACCCCCCGGTACTACCGCTCGGATCCATCTACGAGCCGCTCAGGGCATGCATATTGATGGTGGATCCTTCCGCCGAGGAATTACTGCAAAACCCTCCACTGCCAGACGGTCGGGTGGGCCAGCAAAGGTTACGGCGCCGAGAATTCAAAATCATGCTCGGCCAGGTGGAGTCCTTCCGCAAGAGTGGCCAAATGGCTATGGAAAAGATGCGCCAGGACAAAGTGCTGAGCGAGTCTCTACGCACAATGACATCAAGCTCAAAGGACAAGGCGAAGGTTTCGCAAATGTCGAGGCCACCGACAAAGAAGCCACTCTTGCACGGGGACACTCACCAAGTTGTCAAAGCGACAAAGCCGGATTTGCGCCAGGAGCGCCAGGCTGTCGAGCCCGATACCGTATTGGATTCTGCAGATGACGCTTCTACGCCGAAGCGTGGACAACGATGGGATTGAGGATCATGGGACATTTTTGGAACAGCAGCCTCGAATCAAAATTGGCTCAACTGTTCCTGAGCCGAACTCGAAGTACATGTGCGCAGTTTCTCATGAACATGCACGAGGCGTTAGAGCGCTCTATCTGATGTGCCCGGGACAGGACGTCGAGCGAGTGACGGACATGTGATGAGTCTGCGGCACGTGTCATTTCCCTGGAGAGTTCGCATCTGTTGTTGCATCACGGGTCATCTTGTGCGAGGACTGTGGGTCTCCCAAGACATGTACTGTTCGTGCTCGGGGACTGTGACGGCCTTGACGGCGGCATGCCTTTAGGGCTGAGGCCGACGTTTACGGCTTCTCCATTGCCTGCCGGAGCATAGGGCCGACGCGTTTGCGACTGGCCGCCAGCTCGCCTTGGCACCATGCGAATCTGGCCGGTTCACCGTCGAGCTCACCCCGCTGCCAAGCCGTCAGCTGGAGAGGCTCACGCGCAGAGGAGGCGAAGCGAGCGACAGCGGTCTGGCCACGCGGGGTGAGGCCCCAGACAAGCAGATTGCGCTCCGGTGCGGCATGTGCATGCGAGATGGTCATGATGGTGACGATGTCGAGGTTTCGTTCCGACGACCAGGCAGTCAAGTGGTCGAGCAAGGATTCTCGACTACCGGCCCTTGCGACCAGGTAGGCCAGGTCCTGAACGACAGCGCTGACGCCGAGGACGAGGCCGGCTTCATCCCACTGCTTATAGTCTTTCCGAAATATGTCACGCAAGGACAGGCTGGAGATGTCGTCCTTGATGGCAACGAGCTCGTTAAAGAATGCGCAGCGGGAAAAGGGCGGTTGTGTGTGGCACAGCTTGCGCTCGAGATAGCGTACGCATCGCACGTCCTTGTCCTTGACCTTGTGCTTGGCGGTGAGGTTGGCGGTATCTACGAGGACAGGCGCAAGACAGAGCTTGGCCAGCGCGTCGTCACCATCGTCGCTGCAAAAGGGCAGCGCATCCCAGGTTTGGCTCGTGTCGTCGACGACGAGGCTCATGCAGCTGCCACAGGGTTCAATGACGCGGGGTGTGGCATCGGCAGGCACGCGGCCCTCGTCGACGTGGTGGTCGATGCAGCCAACGACGCGCGGCGCAAAGGCGGCGAGCGAGCCGGTCAGCGCGTTGTGGTCGACGAGCAGCCAACGCGTGCTTCCGTCGGCAGGCGACAGGTCGGCGGGTAGATCAGAGAGTGTGAGAAGGTCGGCGGGCTGGAGCCCCGCATGGGCGAGGACGGCCGTCATCTCGGGACGCAAGCCCAGGTCGGCACGTGGCACGTTGGCAAGCGGCACATGAAGGCGGGAGGTGGCGGTCGTTGAGGGCGAGGACGGTTGGAAAAGGAGATAGGCGTAAGTTATGGCGCTGCAGAGGGAGTCGATATCTTGTCTCAGGCAGGCCGACAGTCAACGAAGTTCAAGAGGCCTGACCGAGGGCCAGTCCGGCGGGATGGGCGACGAGGAAGAGGCTCACCGGCGGATTCATTGCCCACCACCAAGGTCAGCGGTGAGGGCCGCTGCCTGGACGGGGCGCAGAGCGCGTTTCTGGCCGCAGCGAGGAAGCTCTTGAGCGGTGTCCGAGACGAAACTGCCATGATGGACGGCGGTTACAAGGTCTCCACGGCTGGAGCTCTCCTTTTTGGGGGGACTTTTATCGGGCGTACCCACCATATGTTATCTAAGTGGGTCATATGAGGCTATTCGGGCCAGTGGGGGGCGCGCTAGGAAGATACACACACACACACTCCAATCGCCCAATCCGCTTGCAACGTCACTCACTCAATTAGAAGCCTAGAAGAACAACGTATTCAGCACTGTGGCAAAACTCATGAATTCGCTGTTCTCTTCATTTTTCTCTTCGCGGCAGGCTTCCCGTAACGCCATGGTAAGGTTGCACGCGGGCAGGCGGGCGTGTGCACTTCACACTTTTGATCTGACTACAGTACTTCGTAGTAAATCTGGAATGCACGCAAATAAATTGGGTGGTGGCCCCCTCCTTAGCCCGACCTCGCCACAATTGACCCACTAACTATACACGACACAGACGCCGACGATGCGCGGGCCGAGATTGGACTGGGAAGCCCAGGCGGCCATTTGGGCGTCGCCCAAATAATCGAGAGCCATGTTGCGCCACGAGCAGACGCAATGAAGTGGCGAGGCGGTGACGGAGGAAAGTGGTGCCGATGCGGAGGCGAATGCCGCCGAGAAGAGCGCCGAGTTGCCGAGTCTTCCCTCCCCACCTCCGTCGTGGTGATAAGCGATGATTCTTCAAGCTACACATAAGTCAGCCACTGAACCAAACAGGACATGCACGACGACGACTTCGACCAGCAAATCTCGAAAATCTACGCAGCGAGGCTCGCGTGTGCGGCTATAATAGGGTGCGTGACGCAGTAGCTTCCTCGTCCATCGACTGTCTCGGGCACAGCCACCGTCGGACGAGTGGATGCACAATGTACTCCAGAGGTAGCGCACCTATCGACCTCTGGGTGTTCCGTATCACAAGTGGGCGGCGACCCCGCGAATTGGCAGGCGGGCAGCGACCGTTGTCGAGTCAAGGCATACGGCTCAGGCTACGCCTGAGGGACTTGACTGCGCGACATCCGGCGGAGCATCGTCCATGATAGCGCCCAAAGCAGCATGCGAGCGACTGGGAATGGCCCCCTCCGAGATCCACTAGAGGCCACCGGCCTGCTCTAATAGGCAGTGGGCTGACTCGTCTTCTCCTTGCCTCGCCACTTGCGCCTCGATCAACACCTCCATGGCTCGGCTGAACTTTGGCACAACTGACGGCGGCCCCTGTTTGCGAGCACTACGACGACCAGGTAGGGTGGCAATGAGGCCTTCGTCGCCATGTTGAGAGATTCCGAAACTGGCTGGTCGCCCTGACTGACGCCAGCGAGCTAGCGGGTCAACTATAATTAAGGAGCGGCCTCTCTTCCCCCGTCCTACTGCTTGGACTTCCTCTGGGCCGACGTCTCTTCGACCGCGAGCCGCCCGCGGCCGCAACCGGACATTGGCACCACATTCATAGCCCAATGTCCAACTCTCGTACACACCCACGCGCGTGCGACGACTACGTTTTTACACACACACACCACACACACACACACACACTCTCTCTCTCTCTCTCTTGCACTCACACACACATATATACATATATACACATATATACACATATACATATCTCCACACCATGGGCTTGCCAACGAAGGGCCCGCCTCTGCGCCTCGCCATCCTCGAGTGCGATACGCCCCAGCCGCAGACGCGCTCCGTCTATCAGAGCTACACCGGTGTCTTCATCGCGCTCCTCAGCGCCTCTAGCAAGCAGCTGGAGCCGCCGCAGGAGCTCAGCGACCTGTTCACCGTCACGGGCTACGATATCGTCCACGAGCTTCATACGTATCCCGCGCTCGACGACGTCGACGCCGTCCTGATAACCGGCTCGCGACACACGGCCTACAACAAGGACCCCTGGATCAAGAACCTGGTCGACTTCACGCGCAAGGCACTTGACAGCGGTCGCATCCGCGTCGTGGGAATCTGCTTCGGCCATCAGATCATCGGTCGCGCCCTCGGCGCCAAGTTGACGCAGAGCGACAAGGGCTGGGAGGTGGCCGTGACCGAGGTCGAGCTGACGGACGAGGGTAAGGCCATATTCCAGCTGGACAAGATGGTGGGCGCCCTATATCCCCTTTCCGAGCCCGGCGGCCGCTGATACTGCTGGCGGCCTCCTCGCAGCGAATCCAGCAGATGCACCGCGATATCATCGTCGACTTCCCCCCTGACGCCATCGACGTCGGCTCTAACCAGTTCTGCGCCGTGCAGAACATGTACTGCCCTGGGCGCTACCTGACAGTCCAAGGCCACCCCGAGTTCACCGAAGAGATCATCTCCGAGATCCTCTTCAACCGACACACGGTGGGTATCTACACTGACGCCGTCTACGAGGACGGCATGCGACGCGCCGGTATGCCGCACGACGGTGTCGCCATCGGCAAGGCCATACTTAAATTCATGCAAAGCGGTTGAAGACCCAAACACGCCCGGCGATTCATCCGAGACACATCCGAGACATTCACCCTGTCGACGTATGCAGACTTTGGAGAGGTTGGCGAAATTGCTCGTCGAGCTGGCTTGGCGGCGACAAGAGGAAGAGACAACCGGGTGACCTCCATGTCAGATTAAAAACCGTTGGCATCGCCACGCAAATACAAATCTTCTTTTGGTGGCTCATCCGCCCTCCATATTGTTGTTCGTGCCTTAACTTGTCTCTTGTTCAGCACGGATCAGTCTAATCGTCTCAAGGTGTCCCCTCCCTACACTCCTCCCCCATTCCACCCCCTCCCTTTTCCAAAACCTTGGGAAACGCGTTGACTCTCGCGGCGCCCCCGTGGTTCCCAGGGTTGAACAGCAGAGTGCCAGCGGGGCGTAATGGTATCCATTACTAGGGTATCATTCGACGAATGCGCGTCCTCTTGCTTGCGAGTCTCTCACTTGCTGCCGAGTCGGTCCTCGCCATGGTGTGCGTCGTCGGTCTCGAGCACCTCGTCGACGCTCTCGAGGCGCAGGTCCCACCAGTCTCGCGGCGGTTTGGGGACGGCGCCGGAGTCTGTCGCCAGGCGCTGCTGGCGGCACTTGGCGCGTTGGTGCTGGCGGCTGCGGCGCTCGTCGAGCTCGCCATCGCGGCGACGGCGGGCCATGCGGCTGTCGACTAGCATCTCGTCGCGGGTGCGGCCGGCGCGGGAAACGGCGCCCTCGGCCATGGATCGGACGGACCAGGGGAGGCGCCATGGCGGCGCGGAGTTGGGCGCGCGAGGGTGGCGCCAGGGCTTCTCGAAGAAGGTGAAGAACAGAGCGTCGGCGATGCCCTGCGAGCCCATGCCTGCGAGTATCATGACCGAAATGGTAAAGGATACTCGACCGCGGCCGGCGGCAGAGACGTGAGCGACGAAGAGGGGAAACCAAACGATGCAGTAGACAATCGGGTAGATGAGCAGTTGTCGCAGCTGGCGACGCGCCCGGTCGCGCGACTGGGCCACGCCGGTCGCGCCCAGCGTCGTCGGCGACAGCATCAGAGTCGTCGACAAGTCGGAGCAGCAGGGGCCGCGAGGCGGAGCAGCCTGGCGGAAGAGGCCGGTAGGCGGCCGGGACGCGGCAAAGCAGGGCGTCGTCGCGAGACTCCGGCAGGCCGTCAGGGAGATGAGAGGCTTCGGTGGCTCCGATGCGATGCTGAACCGTCGCCGCTGCCCCAGACTGGGCCGGGGCGGCTCCGAAGTGGTAGTGAGGCGGGCGCGAGAAAGAGAGCCTTCAGGTCGGCAGGCGACGGAGTCCCCGTCGCCGCCAAGGCTCCTCGTACTCCAAGCCGTCTCATCGTCGGCCGGCGTTGGGTTCCGCTGGCGAGTGTCGTCGGCCTCGGGGTTGCTGTTGCGTGCGGCAGCCGGGAGCTCGGCAAAGGGTTCGTTTCTGTCGCACCCGCTGCTTGCGCTCGGCACCCTCGTCGGCGATGACAATGACGGGCAGCAGGCGCAGCTGGCCAGGGGGTTGACGGGATGAGACGCGCCCACGGCCGCGCCCCCTTGTCTATCGGCGGCGACGGCGGGCAGGCCGGAGGCCATGGAGATGGCGCCATAGCGCTTCATGCGGACACTGACGTAGACGTACATGGACACGTACGAGACGCAGATGAAGACGAGGGTCGAGTAGCGCGGCAGCCAAGTGACGAGCAGCTTGAACCACTCCGGCTTGCTGGGGACGTGGCAGTAGCGCAGCGAGTTAACAAAGGCGGGCCTGCGCACGAAGGCAACGGATGACAGGAGAAGCGGCAGCAGGACGAAGGCGGCGTAGGCCCATCGGCGGTAGGGGTAGAGGCCGCCACCATCGCGGAAGATGAAGAGCGCCATGTGCAAGGCGACGAGAATTACAGCCATGTTGTTGGCCTGCAGCGAGAGGCTCAGGAAGAAGCCGCTGATGCAGCAGAGGGTCGAGTCGGACTGAATAGTGCCGCGGAGCAGCTCGACGGCAGGGAAGAAGATGAAGACGATGCCCCTGACCATGTCGCTCTGGATGAGGAGGATGATGAGGCTGGTCGAGGCCCACCGAGGGCGTCACTCGGTCAGCCTGCCAGATCGCACGGGGACTTATGACAGACGAAAGAGATGAGAAGCGCGACGAACTCATGGCGAAAACTTCTGCTCATGCGCACGAAGCAGACGGTGGCGAAGAGGCAGGCGATGAGGCTGAAGATGGCGAAGATGAGTGACGTTAGGCGCTGGGCCAGGATCTGGTCTGGGGTGAAGACGTCGTCGGACCAAGGGCTGGCGGTCGAGCCTGGTGGCAACGGCAGCTAGGCCGAAGCCAGGTCGTGGTCTTCGAGCCCAGGCGCCATGCCGGGGCGGCAGGCTCCGTTCTGGTGGCCCAAGAAGCACAAAGGAGGGAGAGAGGAAAGCAGGAATGGGGCTGCAGGTTAGCTAGGTATACTCTTGAGGGAGGAGTAAGGGAGGGAAGAAGTAAATAGAAGACGAGGAAAGCGAAGATGAAGCTGCAGGAGAACAAGAAGCAGCTTGAGGAGGAGGAGAAGAGGTAGAAGAGGAGGAGGAAGAAGAAAAAGAAGAAGAAGCGGCCGCTTGTTCCCAGTCCTTTCCCTTGTCCCCTTTTACCCCAGCCCCTTCATGATCCC
>KB853144.1:33739-46293 GCA_000372705.1 Cerataphis brasiliensis yeast-like symbiont
GCAAAGCCCGTGTCGCGCGGCGCGCTGGCCTCGGTCAGACTCAGGAGAGGCGGGCTCGAGGGCACTTTGGTGCCGCTGCCTCGCCGAGGCACCTCGTTGGCTTCGATGGGAGAGGGAGCTGTTTGCGATCGCTGACGGACGTGGGATATGTTCTGGTGCGACATAACGGCCGCCTTGGCAGCCATCTGGCTCGTCGACAAGACGCACGAGGAAGACGCGGCTGTCGCTGCGGCGGTGGCCACCGTCTGGCCGGGCTGACCCGTGCTCACCAGCGACAGGTTGGAAGTGACGGTGGAGGGGAGGGTCGAGTCGAAGAGGCCTTGGGTGGTCGAGAGCTTGCGCGCGTGGTGGGGGGACTTGAGCAGGGACGAGACGATGGCGGTCGAGGCCGGTTGCGACGCGGCGCCGGCGGGCCTCGAGAATTTCTGGTGCAGGCTGGGGCTGCTGGTGGCATGCGAAACAGCGGCAGCGGTGGCAACGGTGGAGGTGGTGGCGAAATGGTTGTAGATGGGCGTCGCCGGCGAGCCGTCCCGCCCGCGTGTCTTGCCGATGCCGTGCTCGCTGGCCGACGACTCGGTGCGCAGAGCCGGAGAGCGCGGAGACGCCGCTAACGGCTGGTGAGGCCTCATGGCCGGACTGGAGCCCCCCAACAGGGTCGAGAAGCTTCCGGGAGCCCGCAGAGGTCGCGCGGTAGGATGGAGAGGAAGAAGAGTAGAAGGAGATGGTGGTTGTCCGGGTTGCATTGTCGCCATAGGCTGTGGGGCCCGTCACATCTTGGCTCAGTCTCAGCCTGGACGAAGACCGGCCTCTGTCTCTCTAGTGAGCACGGCCAGCGTGTGGACGTAGCCGGCGAGGCTGGCTATTGCGGTGGCGGATCGCGACGGGGAAGGGAAGCCAAGCCGAGGAGCGGCCTTGAAGGGCGAGCAATGGTGGCGTAGGCCAAGAGGAAGGAAGGGAAGCGGGGGTCGGAGGAGGGAAGGGGGGGGGTGTGGCGGAATCCGATGCTTGCGTGAAAAAAAGATTATGAGAAGAAAAGCAACGTTCTCGGTGGCGCAAGCGCATAGCCCTCCACCCGGCTATTAGGGCTTGAGGCAGATTCGGCGGAAACGAGCTGCGCCTCGACGTGCAAAAAGTCTCATATTCTCCGTCAACTGGTTTGGTCGGTTTGCACCCCATCCTGGCAAGATTCCGCACGTATGTACTTCGTAGATACGAACATTGATTCTACCCCGCGTTCACCCTTGATCCCTGCCATGCTTTAGTACCGCCACCACCGCCATATCGTCTCTCTCTCTCTCGCGCTATGCCCGTCATATTTACTTATCATCATAATCATCATCGCATACTTACCCTTCCCGGCCTCACCGGACTACTCTTGGCCACCCTTACGCTACATCCGCAATGCCGACCCCCGGCGATCCGGTTTCCTGCGACGTGGCAGTCTCGTACTGCTCGCCCACCAACGAACCCTTCGCTGTCTCCGAGGCCATCCCTGCTCCGCCTTCTGACAGCGTGGCCGACACGACCCAGTTCCTCGAAGCTCTTAGTCAGGTTGTTAAACAGACTCAGACTCGCATAAACAAAGAACTCACCTCCCGCATGCAAGAGGACAAGGTCCGCGAAGCTGCCGCCGGCGGTGCCTCGGCAAGCCTTACCGTTGACGAGGATAAAGAGGATGAGCACTATTTGGAGGAGGTCATCGATTAATACTGACAATAACCAAAACGATTCTAACATTCTGAATTTTTTCTTTCCAGCAGCTCGAGAAGCGAAAACAAAAAGTTAACCTGTACAAGGCGAACGGAGTCAATACCATTGTTTCATGAGCGCCCCAAAAAGTGCAGCCTCAGTCACGTATGCGCAAGTACGCGCGCGCGTGCGCATCTTCATCAATAGACCCCTTACAGACTCCGTCCCCAACTGTACGCCTGAGACTTGTCCCATTTTTGCCCCGTCGTCCTGCTCAGACAGCCGTAATGTACTGCCGTGTTGTCTGGCAAGACAGCAACCACGCTTCCGCCAATGCGCATCGCTCCTCCCAGCTTCTTGTGGCAGACGACACAGTGTTTATCTTCAATAATGGTCACATGTCTGTTTCGCCCACCCTGCCCAGCTGCTGTACCGTCACCCAGGTGCAGCCGTGCTGCGACTGAGATGCCCTCGGCCTTACGCAACCCGGCGACAATGCGAGACTCGTTGACAAGGCTGTTGACCGATCGTATGCGGCCGCGGAAGTATGACTCGAGAACACCCACCGGAAGGCTATCCGGGATCAGGCTGAGTGTTGACGTGGCAGGCAGTCGAGACCCGTGTTTGGAGAGCAAATCCAGCGCCGGCTCGAGCTGCTGTCTGTGGGGCGGTGGTGGCTTGAGATAGAGCGACAGCAGAGTGTGATAAGTCGATTTCGCTTCATCATCGGGAACGAGAGACGCAGGATCCTCAACGACTGACGAGGGCGTACTTTCCTGTCTCATCTGCACCCGGTTACAGTACCTATGCCTGTCAGATGCGGCTTCCCCCTTGCGACTGGTGGATCAGCCTACTTACTCTTCAGCTTTGGTGAAGTCCCCCATCCTGAAGACGTAAATTTCTAATGCCGCCCGGTGGTTGCCCATGTTACTGAGAATGACAGCTCGAGCCTCGTACAACGTTGGATCTGAACGTGATACGAGCGCGTTAGCTGTGTGGTCTGCTCTGTCGGTTCGGTTAAATACGTCTCACCGTCCTCGGCTATGAGCCCAAGTGCTTTTGTCACACTATATTCCTGCCGCAAACCTCGCAGGAACTGAAGAAACCTGTCCATGAGCTCATTCCGCTCCTTCCCATGGCTCATGTGGCTGAGATGTGCAACATAAAGCTCCACTAAGCGGTTGTGAAAATCCGGCGTCATGTCCTCCAGCTCGTTGATGATATGCTCCAAGTACGTGTGCTCCAAGTACCGTCCCTCCAGCTCGGAGTCCACGTCCCGCAGATAAGCGACGACCCTATCGCGAGGTAGTGTTTCTGAGTTCTCCGTGTCGCCAACAAATATTTCCATGGCGTAGTCAGGCTTGCTCTTCAGCACCCATGTTGCGTGTTCTAGAATGAGGTCAATCTCTGATGGTGGCAAGCTCTGGAGATATTGAATGGTGCGGTCCGGCCCGTGTAGATTTGGGGCGGCCTCATCAGGCTTCGTCGCTGATCCAAAGGACCGGAGCAGATCCAAGGCTTCCTTATGTAGCCGCTTTCCGTAGAAAAAATCCACCAGCTCTGTGAACCTGTTATGCTCCATAAGCTTCTCGTTCACCACCTTAGGGTCGCAGAAATTGGGTATCCGGAAAAGCGAGCTGGCCAGCGATGGCTGCGACAGTATGTAGGAGCGGAAAAGCGTCGTATCGACCAGTCGAAAAGTAGCTTGGAGCTCTTCCTCTAGCTTCTGCTCCGACTCGTTTGTTGAAGTTCTCAGAAATCGCTCGACGGCTTGCTCATGTGTTTCTGACTGGTCTGTCTGAGGCTTCAGCTTGCCCGTCACTGGGTCTATGAGTCGCTGAAGGCGCGCGCGGGTTCTCGCGAGATAGCCGTTCAGTTCCAAGACTGCCTTTGTCAATTCTTTCCCTCCAAGTGGTCTGTTGTCCTTAATCGACGTCTCTTTGGCGCTCTCGGCATCATCTTCGTCTGCATTCTCCTTCTTGGCTGAGGCAACGGAGGCTGCATCCGACTGACCTTTCTTACCCGAACTCTTAAACAGCTTAGAAAAGCCGCCTACATGTTGTGGGAGCAGGTGGTCGACAATTCCTTCTGGGCTGAATGGCGAGGCCTCTTTTGCCTTCTTGGCCCCGTCGCCTTCACCGTCTTTACTCTCCTCTTGTCCTGCCCAGTGTGACAGCTCACCTGCTATCTGTGGTGGGAAAAGCCTGAGAACCCTCTCTGGTGGCGCGCGAACTTGATCGTCGTTCATGAGGTCCATTGCTTGGCGATACTTTCTTTTTTTGAAGAGCATCTCGGCCTTGAGCATCTTGACTTCTTGCAGCATTTCCTTCTTATTCTTAAGCAATGCATCTTCGAGCATGTTCAAAATACTGATGGCTTCGTCAAACAGGCCGCCTTCAATCAGCTCCTTGACCTGCGTGTCGTAGTCTGTCGCGGCCATCTTCCACACACATCGCTCGCTCGAGATGTGGAAGCCTTTTCCTGCGTGTGCAAGACTGAATGTTGGTGGGGGGAAATGAATCTGAGCAGCCCCCGGGAGCGGAATGCTTTGCAATAACGACAAAGTATCCGGATTACGGACCTCCAAAAAGCCCTTAGACGGTGGTTGGAGTGCCACAATGTACGGATACGAATAGCCGATGAATTCAGGAGAAGACGACCACGGAATCTGCCGTTTTTCGAGGGGTTTACCGTCAGCGTCGATGAAGAGTGTGTTGATGTCCTTGGCGAGCAGCAACTCCCCATCCGACAACTTAGCTGCCAGTGGTTTGGGCATGTATCCTCCCAGGCCCATGTAGCCCATCCCTGCGCTGCTGACCGTGCCGAACCGACTACCTTGGCTGCCAGCACCCACCATGCCGGGACTCACAATGTCCTCAACCTGGTGGGTGAGAGAGTCGACCATAACGTAGCCCCCGTTCATACCGCACACGAGCTTCGTGGCACTGGCCCACGTGACCGTGCGAATGGATTCCGACAAAACGATCTCGCCGACCTCATTGCCCAATTCGCTCTCGTGCCAGCTCCATAACAGCAGGCGTCGTTTGACAGCGACGGCCAAGCGGCTGATGATCTCGGGTATGCCAGTCTCGGGGTCTTTGGCGATGTTCGAGGTCACGGCGAAGCAAGAAGCATTTTTAGACCGGTTCAAAGTCTCAAGAAGCTCATAAGTCTGGAGATCGTGGAGAGATACTTGATAGTTGGAGAGCGAGATGATAATGTTGGCTTCTTTAATTATGGCAAGCTGTTCTATGGCACGAGTAGAGAACTTGTCGACCTCGCGCAACAGATCCGTCGGCTTCTGTTGCGCTTGTGACGAGGTACCTTCTCCATTCAAGAAACTTGGTGATGCCTTTGTTGGCTCGTCTGCTTGCGTGGGCTGAGTAGGCGTGCCATCGGGCGAAGGCAGCTCGTTTAGGCGATACACACGAAGGGCGCCATTGTTGAGGCCAACAAGAATACGGTCGCCTACGAACCTTTGTCAATGTAAGCTTGAGAGAGCATCCAAATCGATGCGTCAGAGTCCACGTTGCAACGTACCGTACGCGAGGATGGTCTCGATCTTGGATCGATCCCGCGGCCGCAGCTCGACAATGGGCCGCGCCGTGAAGGCAGAGAGCATGACGCTGTCTGGTCAGCTCGATCGGGGCTGCTGCGATCACCGGAACAAGAGGCGCATCAGCTCAACCGTATCAGATATCAGTCCTGTAACTTTCGTGTGGAGTTTCGATAAAGCGGTAGAGCCGGTTTCCGTACTCGGAGAGGCCGTAAAGATGGGCGGATGACGAAGCTACATAAATCGCATCGCAGCTCACCGGGTAAGGCAATCCGATGGAAGCACAGTGTAGATTATAATATATACAGTACGTACATGCGCAAGCGCACGACCATCTCGCCGCCAACAAGAGAAATGTCAAGAGTTGTGGCGTCTTCTCTGGCTTCTGATCAATTGACGTGCCAAAAAACACGATTTGCGTGCATTATTCAAGTATTTCAATGCGCTCTGACTACTCATGACGTAGTTCATCAGTCTAACCCTGCCACCTGCATGATGCCGTAGCCGAGTGTCACTACGACAACTAGTGTCACGATACTGCTCGGCACGCCTCTGCTGATGAAATGCTTGACCTGAAGATACCGTTGACCTGCGGCATCCTCTTTCATGATTGCGGCTTACGAATTTTCGTCAGCTGATCTCATCTGGCTATTCGTGTTATCACAGGACTCACTCATGTTGGGGAAGCCGCTGGTGGGCAGACCCATGGCCGCGCTGCACATGAGCACACTGCCCATGACCAAAAGGTTTGGACGTGGGTGATCCATAGCCGCACCCACATCGTATACAAGCGGCAGGAAGATCAACGCCGCGACCGTGTGGCTGATGAAGGTCGCAATCACCAGGATGAGTGCGGAAAAGACTACCAGGACGCCGTACAAGTTCATCTTTTCGACCTTGACCTCGACGACCGCAGCGACGAGGTGAAGTAGGCCGGAGGACCTTACTGCTTTGCCTAGCGAAAGCCCCCCTGCAGCCAGGATGATGATGGTCCAGGGGAAGTTGTTAAAGTCTTCTTTGGTAAGAATGCCGATGCCGAAGAAGAGCACAACAGGCATGATGGCAATGACGCCCATGTCGCCAAAAATGCCCTCCATTTGATGACTCGCACACCACAGAGCGATGGTGGCAATCGTAACAATCGATACGAACCATTGAACGCCGGTAAACGACTCTCTCAAGGGCCGGATCGGAGCGATGGTTGTGTCTTTTCCGGGTTGAAAGGTTACAAGCAGAAGGAGCCATATCAGAACTATGGAAACAGCTCCGACGGGGATCACGATGAAGAACCATTGCAGCCAGGTAGGCTCAGGCTGCATAATTCCCATGGCCACGACGTTTTGTGGCGATGCAATGGGTGACAACATGCCGCCAATATTGGATGCGAGGGCGATCCCAATGATGACAGCCTTGGACATGTTGGAATCAGAGGGTAATGTTCGGAGCATCGGCTGCGAAGCATTGTCAGACAAGGACATGAACAGATGGGCGCCGGCGTGCTTACCTCAATGATAGAGTAGCAGAGAACCGGGGCAGCGACGTTGCTGATGAGCATGGACGCCAATGAGGCGACCGCCATGTTGGCGACCAAGACGGTCCCGGGTCGCGTGCCAGCCTTGCTCAGGATGAGCGTGGCGAGCCGCTTGTCAATTTTGCATTTGGATAACGCCGCTGCCAGGGTGAAGCCTCCGAGCAGCAGCATGATCACGGGTGTCCACATGGAGGCAAAGATGGCATGCGTTGCATCCTCGGCGTCTAGCCGGTCTCTGGGCTTGCCTGGGTCTTCCTCTCGTACGACTCTGAGGATTACGGACAGGAAGGGGATCATCAACGACGTCACAAACAGCGGAATCGTCTGATTCGCGGGTTAGAGCGGTGTCTCCGAAGTCGCTGCCAGTCCCGCTTGGTCGCCCTTACCTCAGTGGCCCAGAGAATGCTTACAAAAACAAGCATGGCCAGGCAATTCTGCTGTTCCGGTTTTTCCAACAAGGGAACGAAGAGTAGGGTGAAGAAGACGACGAGAGACACCAACAACATGAGCATGGACCCGTTGGCGAGCCATAGAGGCAGCATCAGCCGGCCGAGAGGAGTACGAAATTGCTTGTGGGCGGGCAGGTCACCGTCGTCGCCTTGCAAGCGTTTCGGCGCCTGGCTCTGGTCCTGGCCCAGCAGCGACTGACCAAGCCTGGCGGCTTCGGCTCGGCGTTCGATGCCAATTAAGTCTCTCCAAACGGTGTTGCGCTCCCATACAACATGTTCTCGCAGATGAGACCGCAAGTCCTTTTGTGCGAGCTCGGCATCGCCTCCCGTGACCATTTCAGTATAGGCAGCCTCCATCTTGACAATGTTGGCTTCAATGACACACTTAGTCTCCGCTCTAAAGGGATATGCCGTGTCCACATGAGAGCGAATGTAGACGGCCTTGAGCTCCTTGTCCAGAATTTTATCAAACTTCTTGAGAACCTTGGCGAAGCCCGTCTTGTTGAGTTGAGTGTAGGACTTGAGCTCGCACAGCTGGACGTAGAGGCTGATGATGCGTTTCTTGAGCATGATGGCTGATGAGTAGAGGCCAGTCGTGTACAGGAGAGTAGGTTCGCCGAGATAATCAAACGTATTGCTATACCTGCGTGATCGGCCAAGTTCAGATGACGCAGTCATGTCCGGGCGATGGTTGATATCGCCCAGAGTCTTTCTTCGGTCGCCAGACGTGCCGCTTTTAGCTCTGGTCAGACCAGTGGTCTCATCCTCATCACTTGCACTGTCGTCCATTCCATCTTCATCGTCGTCGGGTTCAGTTAGCCCAGAGCGAAAGCCTTGGCCGCGTGGGACGTCAAGGGACACACGTCGCTGGTGCGCCGTGCCATCCGAAGTGTGGCGATCATTAACATCACGAAGGAGTTGGCTAACTTCTTCGAGGAGCTCTCCTTCTTTAGCAACGTAGAATGAACAAATCTTTTCCAGTTCGATTCCTAAGGCCTTACTGAAGGTTTCTTCGGGGTCCTCATTAGTAATGAGGGGGCGAGATTCGACATCGCCGGCACGGGTCTGATGAGCGGACTTTTCGAGCTGGTATATGCTAACGGGAAGACTAAGATTAGTGGCTGAAATGAATGGAATTATGTAGTTGAGACGAACAGCTTCTTGAGGTTGCTGTAGGCGATGTAGTGGCTGCTCCAGTCAGGGACAGCATTGAACTGAAGGCTGTGAGAGAACTTCATCTCGTCCTGTTCCTCGAGTAAGCGGCGCTTGAGCTCTCGCTTCAGGCGATAGCGCTCGTCACGGCGCTCGTCGTTTTTGTGTGCGCGAAGAGTGCTGTAGTCGGCGAGCTCGTAGACAGCGGCGGCGTCTTGCGGCAGGCCAGGGGTATCGTCGGCGTGGCCGTGATAATGGCTGCCTTGGTCGTTGCGTAAGCTCCCTCCTCGCTCGCGAAGCAGGGCTGTGGGCGACGCAGGATGCAGTTCGGTAGTCGAGACTGGAAGTGAGGAGGGAGAGCCGGAGCCAGCCGAATACGTAATGTTGACGAGGTCGGGCAGCGTTGCCTCTATATGCAGCCGTGGATGGGCATGGCTAGGACGGACTGGCACTACGAGGGGCAGGGGTGCACGGCAGGTGAATCCGGTCGACCTTGGTCCGTTTCGAATCGTGCAACGGCTCTCGACGGGCGGCCGACACAGCGGCTGTAGCTCCTGAACTTGTAGTGATCGGGCTGCAGTCATGAGCGGCATGCAGGAGGAAGGCGGCGTATGGCGGTGGTGAGGATGCGGAATGCTATGGGCGGCCCACATGGCGGCGGGCAGCGAGAGCGGGAGACGAGTTAGGCTGGTAGCTGCAGGTGCCGTGATCCGCGCAGCCAATCCACACGCGGCCTATGATTCTAATGTCGCAGCCACCACCGCCACCATTGCTTTGGTTGGGACCCCCAAAAGACAAATCATACTTGCGATACGGGCCAGCTATCGTGCACCCTTTCGCCAATACACTCACTTTCTTGAATCTTGGCCGGCGAGAAGCCTTTGGGCCATGTGATACAAGACGGCCTGCCGTGGAACACTCGATCTGCGTCTCTCCGCTGCAGTCGGTCATCAGCCCGTCGCGCATATGCCTCTCAGGATCCATTCTCTGCCGTCGAGTTGCATGCTTCCTTAAACTGGCGACAGACGTGGTCAAGGTTTCAGGAGGAGCACAGCAAAGAACCGAGGCGAGGTGCACCAGGCCCACGTTGCCCTACAGACGTCTCATGACCCAGCCCTACGCTGCCGCTGGAAATTCTACACCCCCGTCGATCCATGCCTCAGTTCATCGGCCCTTAATCGGTCTCCATCACGTGGTGAAATACACCCCAGGTCAGGAGAGAAAATGCGTTCGATTTCGCGTAGTCCTTTCACTTGACCTGCCGCTTGGATGCTGCTCAAAACTTGCACAACCGTGAACTCCATCCGCAGTTCTTCAACACGAGACTCGAGACAAAAGTGAAACATGCCATCTACATATATCGCGGACAGGCATCGTTCGGCAGCGCGGAGTTTCCTTTTGCCATCTGTGCTGAAACACAAGGTCAGCAATGCGGAGCATAGGCTAGTGAACACTGTTTCTCCAATTTTTGAAAAGCTGCGAAATGCTTCGTTTGTTAACATGCATGTGAATAACTCGGAAAGGCATGTAAGGCTGTGCTGTAGGAGGCTTCAGCCAAGAAGCCCAGCCAGTGGCCCTTCCCCGCCGCCATTGTCTAAGTTTAGTCTTCAATAAATGCTCAACGGTGAGGTCCGCCACAGCTTGCTTTTTGCCTCACTCAAGAAATAATAGCGATGCAGGCGGTCACATAAGATCAAGAACATTACGTATGATCAACCTTGCTCTCTTCATTGCTTGACAGCGAGTGGGAGTAGGGCTGGTCCAATTAAGTTCCCATGACTGAGCCTGGGGACCAAATTTTTCGTGAAACAATTACTGGCACCCATAGTTGTACAGCAAAGACGCCGAAAGCCGAAAAAAGCGCAGACAGCGATATGGCTTCGACAAGGGTCTTACCTAATGGATCGTTCACATGAGAAATCAAGTTGCGGTTGCTCGAACGGCCACCGTTAGGCCTCAACTCTACGATACGCGGCTTGCCGGGAGGTTCGTGAGGTATGAGTTTGACTGATCAAAGAAGGAGCTCTTCCAGGAATGAGATTCAATGCAAAACCTCAAAAAACCTTCGAGTCGACGAACGCCTTTCCCCATGCTATTATTGCAATGACTTGTCTGCTTCGGGTTTCTCTCTCAAAAACTGCCAAAACGGTGTTGGCCGCCACTGGCCTGCTGGAACATGAAAACAAAATCGCCATAAGGATTGCTCTGGAAGGACCCCTGGTAGGGATTTGCTTTCTCCTGCGAATTGGGATCATCACCACGGTCGAAGCGCGCACGCGATTCGGGATTGCTGAGCACCTCGTACGCCTCGTTAACAGCTGCCATTTTTCTCTCGGCGTCCTGCTTGCTGATTCCCTGCTGTGCCGCCTTGTCAGGATGATATTGCTTAGAGGCTTTTCGGTATGCCGACTTAATCTGCCTCTCGTCGGCATCTCGGGACACGCCGAGAACCTTGTAGTAGTCCTTGGTCTTGCTTTGCTTGAGGGCTATTTGTGCCTTGTGGAGAATGGGTGTCACCTTGTCCTGCATGTCTGGGCGCGTTTTTGAAGCCTTTTCGAGCGCCTCAGTGGCCTTTTCGAATTCCTCTTCTTTGAGGAGTACCTGGCCGCGGTGCATCAAGCCCCAGAACGAATCAGGGTCAAGCTGCAGTACCTCGTCGCAGTACTTAGCTGTGTCTCTATGGCTTGACTTTGCGCCAAATATCATGTGTCAGCTCTGCGAATTCGAGGGCCAAAGTCCCGGATGAATAATGCACTTGACGGAAAAGGATATTGCTTTACCTCGAAGTGTGCCTGGCATATCATTTCCACCGCCCTCTCATACAGCTTGTTTTTGACCTTGGAGGGCATCTGCCCATGTTTCCGTAGTTCCTCAATCTGCTCGCGTATTCTTGTAAACAGGCCAGGCTCTTCGCTGCTGCCCATCAGCGTCCGTCCAGCTGTTGTTGGATAGCCCTTGTTCAACAGTCCCTCGGCCTTGGTGAGAACTTTTTGAATGAGTTTCTGCTCCTTGTGTAGCTTCTTGCAAACCTGGGAGTCCGGATCGGAGTGGAGGCATTTTCTGATTTGCGCGAGACCCTTCGTCATATCGCCAAATCCGTAGAAAGTAGTGGCCGAGATGAGAACATGAGGGCCGGTGTCACCGGGTCGCATTTGCACGATGTGGTGCAGGTCATTGATGCCCTCCTCGATCTCGCCGCGCTCGAATCGACAACGGGCTCGAAGCTGGCGAAGATAAGGAGATCTCGAAGCGATGAGAATGGCGGCACCTGCGTGGCTCACACAGTCTTCCCACTGCATGGCTTTTGCAGCCTGATCAGCGAGGCGAGCGGCTCCTTCAGCCTCCGTCAATTCAAAAAGCTCAGGGGAGTCGGTTCCGCGGTTAGCGGCCTCGAATTCGATACGGGCGCCATCCCAGTCGGCAACCTTGGCCTTAAGTTTTGCCAGCTGCAGGTGAGCGCCTTCAAAACCAGGCTTGAGGTTGAGCACATTGTTAAACTCATCGGTAGCTTGAGCGGCACGACCCAGAGAAAGATAAGTAGTGGCGCGCATGAAGCGTGTAAGATAGTTTGTTGGATCTCTGGCGACAGCAGCATCGTAGTAAACAAGGGCCTCATTTTTCTGTCCCTTGGCCAGATGTGTTTGCGCTGACGTGAGGAGGGCCGAGACCGGTAGGTCAGCGGAGATTTCAAGCGCAATAGTAACCGAGGCCTGAAGAATCAGAGTCGCAGCAACTTTTGGAAAATCGAGGCGCATGTTGGATGACGAAAGGATGATAACAGCGTAGCTAGCGAAGGAGACAGATGACGCCTGATTGAAGAATCGTGTGGGTGAGTGGCCGGCGCAACCTAGCGCAGCGTAAAGCTACGCGGCCACAGCCTCTGATTTTGTGGCGGGCTCTCGAGATTCAACAACTGTTAGTGAAGTATGAGGACAAGATCACGATTGATGAAGATGAGCATAATCCAAAGTGTCAGCGATCTGAGATTGTGCAAATGTACATGATCGAGTAAACTAGATCGTACGTACGCCCATTCGCCCCTCATGACTCAGGATACCTGTCAAGGTTCAGTCATGACATATCTCACGTGAACAATCGACCCCATCCAGTGGCCAAATCTGGCCACGAGGATCCTTGGGGGAAGGGCGGATAATAGTACATCCGCCCTGGACAGGAG
>KB853146.1:67179-81927 GCA_000372705.1 Cerataphis brasiliensis yeast-like symbiont
ACCAACCTATAGACCCTATTGGTACCAATAGAAGACCCGAACCAACGTCATCATTTTCGGATACAACAATATAAAAAAGTATCAGTTGCGGTGAAATGCGAAATAATCAATCGCTAGGAGATATAATAGAGCGCTGTTTGATACCTGAGCCTTTTAGAAAACGTCCTCATCAGCTGTCGTGCTACGTGGCAGGCTATTTCTATTCGTCTTTGAAAACCCACCGCCCACCTGGACGCATTGCCTCACGGTGTCGTTCAGCGATGGCCTTCTTCTCTCGCGTTGCCGCCTCCACCCGATCTGCCTCCAGCTCCTGTGTGTCCGGGAAGTCAGCGTTCCAAAAACCAGGCGGCGACTGCCTGCTTGAGAAGCGATGCCTATGCTTGCCGTATCTGTTCGCAAGCTGCTGGGTCTTAGCCTGGAGCCAAAGCTCATCCCTCTCGTCTCCGGTCATAGAGGCTAGTCGGTATGCCTCGTCTCCCAAGTACTCTTCCAATAATTTCTGTTCTTCCATCAGTTGCTCATGGGTCAGGGGTGGATCTGGACGTTGCGAACGGGCCAAAGCCCGAAATTGCTTTCCACAGCAATGGTCGTCCGTACATCCTGGAAGGCATGCCCTCTCACCCTTGTTTCGGACGACCTCCGCATATGCGAAGTCGAGGCCATGGTTAGCTAGTCGATTGAGTTTAAAGTCATCAAGTCGTAGCTCCGATAAGGGCTTTTTGCGCAATGAAAAGGCTGCGATTGCATTGTCTCGCGATTGCATAGATGATCGTTTTATCGTATTGACTGGCGACTCTTGAAGTTGCCGCACACGTGCAGACTTGGCAACTGAGACAGAGCCCTCTTGAAACGGTAGTTCGCGACGCTCTGGAATTGATAAGTTGTTCACCGAAGCGGGAACCCATTGCCGGCGTCTACTGGCCGGATGAGAGATAATGGAGTCATGCTCAGAGGGACTCGCACTATTCAAGAGCTCGCTGATTTGATCAATTGCCGACGAAGCTTTGGCAGACGAATTGTGACTTTTCCCGGCGGAGATTTTGACTCCATGGCCAAAGTCACGTTCGACTAGAACCGAGTTGGCATGGCCAAGTTCCCTCTCGCGAACTCGCAAATTTGCCTTCTCCTTCATAGATTTGGTGTTTCGCGCGTTTGCGCTGAGTGAAGCCAGTACGGGCAGCTTATTCCTTGCTGCCCCTTGTTCTGGCAGCAGGTCATGCACAGGAGTCGCAAGATGCGGTACGCAGGATATGTTCGAGCTCGTATCCGCCTTGACGTTTTCTGAGGTGAAAAAACTCAGACCCCTCGGTTTCCGTGGTGTGCTTATCTTCTGCTTTATGTCACCGAGATCTAAAGATTTTTGGGTATTTGAAGGGTAGCGAAAGGCGGACATGGTAAGGCTAGCATCGTCAGTGGGCTCGCTTTTGACCTGTAGCCCAGCTTTATCAGAATCAGAACGAATACGCTTCCTCTTCTGCACTTTGCGTTCCGACAAAAAGACTGGTGTATCCGACGGTGGTTCGGCAGGTCTGTAAGTCGGGAAATTGGGCGGCTTTTGAAGCATCTCAGGTAGCTGTGGGTCCAGCTCACCAGGAGCCTCACTTTGAGTGGAATCTGAATGCTTAGGATTGAAAGATTTTCCCGCACTGACTCCACTGCCATTGATCATGCTTCTTTTGTTTCCATCATCTTGAAGCCGCTGGTCCTGAGCATCAGCAGCGTTATGGTTCGAGCTAACTTCAAAGGGAGGGTCAATAATAGCTGATGAGGACCTATTCCTCAAATCGACTATTTTGATACCGTGCTTGACCTCAGCGACAGTAATGGCTTTTGCAAGCTTCGAAGCGTAATCGGCCCACTCGTCGCGCTGGGCTTTTCTTTTTGCAAGCGCATCCTTGGCCAGCTTGAAGTTCGATGATAGAGCGTTGAACCTTTGTTGGAGTTTGTAGTACTTGACACTTAAGGCAGCAAAATCAGTAGTTTTTGACGACAACGCCGAAGAGGATGCATTGGATGCAACTAGATTCGTCGATGCTGTATGTGTTTGCGGCAGGTCGGATGAAGGAGTAACCTGTGACGCAATAGGGTCTATGGATGCAACCTGAAGCTTAAGATCCGTGATCCGCTGACTTAGAATCGACTTCTCCATGTCGCCAAGCTTAGATGAGTCGTGAACCTTCTGCAGGAATCGCCGATGTTCTTCTCGCTCTGTACGGCTCTAGTCACCGTAGATCTGTGTGCCAGGCTTGAAATTTAGACTCACCTGCGACGAGCTGCCGGTCCACCTGCTCAAGAACTCGGCCGAGAGCAGCATACAGAGCATGAAATCCATCTCTGAGCTGTTTATTCTCAGTTGCCATTGTCCAAGCGCAACACGGTTGAACACGCCGATATTCCGTTTATGACGCGTCATGCGTCGCCAGTCATGGTGAAGTGGGCTGAGGCGCGTCGGACTGTCTTTGTCAGCAGCGTCCACGGGATGCCCGAAGCAGATATTATTTAACTAGTTAGTTTAGGGCTTGCCTATGCGGCCAACACGTCTGGATAGGCGGCCAGCACTAACTTAGTCATTGTGGCGCATGATTCGGCCACCGCTAGTCATCGTGCCGATATCGCAACTACGCTTCTATGCATATATCCTCGAAACAGTCAACTCAGCCTTCACGGTTCGAGCGCACCTTTGACGCCATTTGAATTGCCGTGCCGCACTTACCTCACACTGCATACCATGGAAAAATTCCATTCTAGCCAGTATGTCTCCCTTGAGGCCGCCCAAAAAGCGACTGATACCGCAACCCGGGCCAAGGGATTCGCCCTAGGCCGCTCGCACCAAACGACCTAACGCCGCCAACCCAACCTACGTTTTATTGAGATGATCTAAAAGTCGATTTGATCCAGACCGGGCAGCTGCAACGTATTCCTTGAAGCGTCGGCGTACCAACGCGCAGATGAATGGCTGTGGGTTCCAAAATACTGTCAAACGAGATCCCCGTGAGGGTTCGTGGACCGTGGCGGCCACCGGTACCGACTATAGCCACGAGTTTACTGCGGCGACTATCCATAGCAAATATAGATGTGAGATTATCGAGAGATGTCGCAGCCAGATTATCCGTCTTTATAACGGCGGCCTCCGCCCTGCCTTTATTCGAGCCCACCAGCAGTCTGACGGCCCGGCTGATGAGCAGAATGAGAACCAGGCTAACGAAGATGCCCGAAATATTGAGATTATCACAAGTCGACCGATCAATAATTTCCTTGCCGCCCATCGCCGCAACGAGCTTGCAGGTAGTACGCCACTTCAATTCCTATACGATCAGCTCCAAGATTCAGACGAGGCCTTCGTCTTCCGGGACCAACGAAATCACAACAATCGCCACGAGGCCCTTTTCATTGCCCCGTGGTCCGGCTTAAATCTCTGGCGTCGCTATCCGGGTGTCCTTTTACTTGACAGAACTTACATAACTAACCGGTTCAACATGCCCCTCTTCAATATCTGTGACACCACGGCTAGTCGGAAGACATTTTCAATCGCGTCGATATTCGTGTCCGGCGAGAATAAGGGTCAATTTCTTTAGGCCATCAATTAACTACTTCTATCCAAAGAAGAAAGAACCCAGCTGCCCAAAGTTACAGTCACCGATCGCGAGGTGGCCTTGATAAATGTCCTTGGAAAGACCCTTTCTAGTGCGGTACATCTACTCTGCCGTTGGCACATTAGTAAAAATTTTCTTGCTAAGTATAAGGGGGTTTTCTGCAAAGCTTCATGGCAAGGTAGTCAAGTGATTCGAGACCCCGGTTTTGACGCTTTTCTCAAAGAATGGCATCACTTTGTTGAAGCAGCAGACGAGGCCTCTTTTGAAAGACGGCTTACTCAATTTCAAGATCCTGGTCGTCATCCAAAACAGACTGTTTATTGCACCCTGGAGGCTTGCATTTACCCGTGAAAGTTTTAAGGTTGTGCGGTCTTGGGTCGACCAGAGCCGTCATTTTGGACATAGAATTACTTCTGTGGTCAAAGGGTTGCATGCTTCGATGGAGGCATTTTTATGGTCCTCAACCGGTGATCTGAACTCTGTAATCCAGAGATTTAAGGTTTTTTGGAGACTTCAATCGTCTGAGATCTCTTCTTTGACTGAACTTAGCCGGTATAAGGTATCGACCGTTACTCTCAAGCCGATTTATCGGCAAGTCAGGGAAAGCATTTCTTCGTATGCTTGCCGTCTCCTTGAAAATGAGCACCGGTCGTCAAAATAAAACAAGGGACTGCAGCTACTGACAATGAGATCGAGGCTCCTTCTGGCCGTGATGATGACTGCTTTCCTTGCGACTTCAAGTCGAGCAATGGTCTCCCGTGTCGGCATGATATCTTCAAACTCTTCGAGACAAAACCTTTGACTTCTTTTCCATTGGCCGCTTTTGAACCTTTTTGGCACCACATGTCACGGGCTAGCGCCATGATACGAGGCTTGCGCCAACCACAGCGCCGCGCCCCAAGGCTGAAGCCTGCGCCCACACTAACCGCCCGCATCATCAACAAGGCGGAAATGTGTATCGCGATCGCGGCCGACACGGCCAACTCTTTTGGTCTGTTCTTGGCAGGGCCATAGCCTGCGTGTCACACGCACCTAGCGAGCCTCTCACACCACAAGCCACCTCTAGCCACCCAGCCTGACCGCATGCAGGCCCCCTTAGAACCGCTCGTTGTACGAGGAAAAGGCAGGCCTCGGGGCTCATTGAATCTCCAGCAGCACTGTATAAAACGCGACTTCTTAGCTTTTGAGATTGCGGAAGGCATCGAACGCGCTGAGGCCCCACGAACACCGCGACCAACAGTGCCCGCGCCAGTGCCATTGAGAACGGTGGCAACAATGACAGTAGCGGTAGCGGTGATAGAACCACGGAACGAGCTGGCAGATAATTTTTCGGACTGGGATGAGGCAGATGCGGGAGTTCAAGAAGAAGAGCGGCTACTGCAGGAACTTGCCAACGAGGGCCTCTTTGAAGAAATGTAATAGACTCAGAATTTGAATTGGTTGCTGTAGATGGTAAGGTGCGTGGTACCTAGCAGTAGCATGGAGGCTAAAATCAAGTTCAATCCCAATCAAATGCGCATTCAATCAAAATCTTGCGTATCTGAGCTCACTAGGTCCCATACTTGTCGGTCATGTGCTGTTTCGTTACTATGTCATTGCGATATCGGCGCGCTGACTAGCGCTCGCCAAACCATGCGCCACAATAACGAAGTAAGTGTTGGCCGCCTATCCCGACGTGTTGGCCGCATAGTCAAGCCCTATATATAGCGCACAGTTTCGGGGTTCCCGAATCATTGCGGACCCAGCTTATCGGGAATCCCGTGCCACGATCTACCACCATTTTCGGTGAGGATGAAGTATGACGAGCTATGGCTAAAAATCATGAGTCTGGAAACATATAATAGTGGCTAAACGAGAAGGCGGACTCACATATGAACTTCAGGCATACTACATGGTGTTATTCGCTACATCCTGCGGTTGTCTAAACATGATTGTGGATAGAGACTTCCCATAGGCCATGCCAGGCATAACCGCCGAGGTACATACCGATGAGCTAGTGGTTAACTAAACATTAATTCTCAACGGTTTCTGCCGACGCCAACGAGTAAAGGAAAACATAGGATAAAATTGCAAGCGATTGAGGAACAAATCACACTGTGTAAATGCATCGTAACTAGCCACACTTCATAAGCTACGGACCAGTTATTCCCTGCACTTTTTCTATATCCACTCGTGCGCAAGCGAACGCACAGATGTCGATTCGCACTGGGCTCAGACCAATACATGCCCCTTGCGAATTTGTCGAGGTACATTGTATTGCATACGCCGTTTGCGCGTAGGCTTAGTCCCTCGCCACCACTCAATGCCTCAATGCCCTGACCTCTTCAACTCTTGTGGCCACACGATTTTTCCCCTCTGCCACCCTCCGCCTCACCACTCCTACGAAACGCAAGCCTTTTTCACCTTGATACGTCGCCATCCCGCACTTCCGCTTGCTATCGTTAACAGAACAAACTTGCTTGCGTAAGTTATTTTTTCCTAGCCGAACTTCATCTGCCTAGTCGCGGCGTTGAAAACATCGCTCTGCCTTTTTCTGGCCCAAACCCCATTCCCTGTCTTGTCCTTAGCCTACCGCCTACCGCCTACCCCTTTTGGATACGTCCCACCAGCGCCGTTTTGGCTTAAACGGCTGGGGCAAAACCTGGCCTCGACAAGCACGGGCAGAAAAAAATCTTTTGTCCACGACTGCCTGCTACAACCCATAAGATCCCTCAACGGCACATTATCCTTCCCGTCCTGACAGTTTCAGACATTCCCTGTCCATATTACCCTTTAGTTCTTCGCTTGAACGGAACGGTAGGTGTTGAAGCTCTTCAATGCTGTCATCTGTCGCCCGATCGACCGGCGCCGCCAGACACCTGTCGCCGCTTCTTCACCTTACCAAGACCCTCACTTTGGCCCGCCCCGACTCATTATCACCAAAGACTCACAACTCGCTTAGATTGGCAGTCGGTTCGTCGCAGCACATTACTGGCAGAATGGACTTCGTGCGAAGCGCATGCTACTCCTGTAAGTATGGCCCTCTCCCGCGTTCATGAGCATGGAGTTTTTCCCCCCATCTTCCCGCCAGTTGCTGAACAGGTTGATTATTCTCATAGGTGGTGAGACCGGCCATCAGGTACGAGACAAGCGGAGCCAAAATCAATTGGCAGAAATGACAAGACTCATGTGACAATGGCTGCAGGCCCGTGATTGCCCCACCAGAGGTCCCGCCAAATGGTGAGTTCAATTGATCTGCACAAACCTGTTCTCCCTGGCTGAAATTGGGACTTCGGCTCTAGTTATAACTGCGGCGGTATGTATCCTTGATATCCTTCTCCGGATCTTCGTCAATAACAACAAGCCTTTCCTTCTCAGCCGAGGGTCACATGAGTAAGTTTCCATACATTACTAGGTTTATGCCAGGTGTTGACAAGTCTTTCCAGGTCGCGATTGTCCTGAGCCATTGAAAGAAAACAAATCTTGCTACAAATGTGGCCAGACCGGACATATTTCTCGCGATTGCCCCATGACTGGCGGCAGTGGGAACACTCCTTCCACGGAGTGCTACAAGGTAAAGAGCTAAGGAAGACTATCCTCTACGGTGGCCGTAAACAGTGTACATGTGCTGAGTAGACCAGTGTGGCGAGATGGGTCATATCGCTCGGAATTGCCCCAAGTCAGCCTTCGGCGGCACGTACGGCGGCGGAAACTTCGGCAACACTTCAGGCAAGACTTGCTATTCTTGCGGAGGCTACGGTCACATGTCCCGTAAGATGGTCCTAATCATGCCCTGATATCGGGCGTGCTAACGCGATGTCTCACAGGAGAGTGCGTCAACGGCATGAAGTGCTACAATTGCGGCGAAACCGGTCACTACTCGCGCGAGTGTCCCAAGGAGTCTAACTCCGGCGGCGAGAGGATCTGCTACAAATGCCAGCAGACCGGTCATATCCAGGCACAATGCCCCAACTGAGGGAGGCCATGGCTATGTTCTCTCAATCATATGGGGAGGAAGTTGGCGTGGCAGCTCCATGATACCCCACGACAAAACGTTTTCTTCATTTAGTTTCTCTATTCTTGTTTTACAATCTCAGGAACCCAAGTCTTTGCAAAGTCTGGCGAAAAGTTTCTTCACGCACAATGTACGACGAAGGCGATTATCAAGCAACTGGCTCGCAACTCACGTTGCGCGGACCTCCGGAATCAGCAGGGGCAGGATTTTCATGAAGGGGGATATGGCACACCATGACACGAGTCCTCCCTTCGGTCGACGTTCTCGATATGACTTTGGTGACGGAAGAGATGGCGACGGCTAACAGGCTTGACGGAACACGGCATGTGTTGGTACGGCACCCGAGGAGGAGACTGCAACCCCGTCTTCCACCTGAGACTCGATAAGAAGTGTTGTCAGATCCGAAGAAATCCATGACCTAGATTGCCGTATGAGCTGTGCTTCTGCAATGTCGCTCGGCGTGGTGATGTCTTGTTCGTCGGTGAAATCACAGCATGGCTTTGGGGAAGTTGCGCATGGCTTGCCGTACGCCGAGGTCGGCCAGGACTTCCTCGGCACCGCCAAGTATGGAATCAAACTTGTATGTACGGTTGAACATTTCGATATGTTTACCCATTCCGGTCTGGGTTAAGCCGCGGCCGCCCCAGATCTGGACAGCCTCATCGGCGATTTCGTGGGCGGCACGAGTACAGGCCATTTTGAGCAGGCCGATGGGGCCGGCGAGATGTTGGGCCTGCTCCCGATACGTCATGTTACACATCTGGTAGGTAATGGTCTCGAGCCAAGACTGGTTGGCTTCGACGAGGGCAATCATCTTGGCGAGTCTATGCCATAGGGTGGAACGGGGGCTCGTCAATAACACACGGTACATGCGCCCATGGCATCCCCTCGTGCTCGAAAGTATGGAGGTGCGCGGACTTACTTTTGGCGGACGACGGCCTGATCAACGAGACGTTTGCCGAAAACGAGGCGTTGGTTTGTCCACTTCAAGCATTCCTCCACAATTGTCCTACAGGTACGGACAGTGCCACCTGTATGGAAAAGATGGCGGTGGTCAGCGAGGCGTCAAGCCTTGAGACTTTAAAAAGCATAGGCGTGGGTGACGTACAGGTCATGGTCCATCGCTCGTGATTGAAGTTGCTGAGAATGACGTGGATGCCCTTGTTCTCTTGGCCTAAAAGGTTTTCGACGGGAACCTTGACGTTGTCAAAGGTAACGTATGCCGTTCCGGCCGCTGCCGAGTACGACGTCTTGATGGGCTTGGTTTCGACGCCTTTGCCCCTCTCAATCAGCAGGACGCTCAGTGCGTTGCCGGTCCGGACGCCGGTTACGAAGTAATCGCACCACGTCCCGTTGGTGATCCATTTTTTGGTACCGTTAACAATCTGAATAACAGACGCGTTAACAAGACAAGGTGGTCATGGGCTGGGAAGTGGCACGAGATCTGACGTAGTGCTTTCCGTCGAGCGTCTTCTCAGCAGTGGTGCGAAGTCCGGCGACGTCGGAGCCAGCAAAGGCCTCGGTAATGGCTAGACAGAGTTTTTTTTTGCCGGAAAAAACTTCATCGGCAATTCTTCTCTTGAATTCCTGGTCGCGGGCGAAGTTGAGGACGGCGGTGAGGCCAATGGTCATACCGGCCATGTTGCCGTCCTGAAAGCCGCGAGTCATGGTCCTGGACATTTCCTGGGCGACAATCAAGTCGTGGAAATAGTCGAACTCATGACCAGAGACGACACCACCCATGAGTTGAACGTCATGAAGATGTTTTCCGGGACCGAGGCGCATGTGCAGGATGCCGAGACGACTCATGTGGTCGATCATGTGCTGACTGATAGGACGTCCCGACGATTCGCACTCCTGGGCTTCGGGCATGAGGTGCTTATCGGTGAAGACGCGCATGGCGTTTTGCAGACGGCGATGCGAGTCGCGGTAATAGGGGTTTCGGAACGGGGGAGTGAGCCACAGCGGCTCAGCATAGGGCACATTGCTGAGGTCACCGGGCTGTGGGGACACAACTTGAGGTTGTTCGCCGCGCACGGTACCCAAGGCGAGGCCGGCGTATTTGATGAGGACCTCGTGGCGGTGGAGGTTGTAGAAGGCGGAGGTGGCATCCTGGCCGGCAACCTGACGGAGCACAGACTCTCCGCCGGGATGGGCGTCGATGAAGTCACTAAGGTCGTAGACGGTGCTGTCGATGATACACCACAGGGATTCGTCTGAGATATGCCTACGCACTTCTTCACGAGTGAAGGTGTCGGTCGGAGGAGCCATGTTTGCTCTTGAAGCGAAGGCGATGGATGTCGGAAGGCGGGAAAGGGCAGCAACGAAAGGCTCAGTCACCTTGTTTGTGAGTCGCTCAAAGCTTCGGAGCAATTGAATAAGCCACGTATGGTTCGAGGAGAGAGGAAAATAGTCGTCGATGCTTAAAAAGCGGGCAAATGCCCGAGGATGATGGTATCGCGGGAGGGCTGCATAACGTTTTCGCCGAGGTTGCGGCCGTGGCGAATGCCGTTCAGGGCCAAGAGCCGATCTCAACGAGTTAAGCTGACTTTTGACTGGCTACTGATTGGCTGCATCGCAGCGGGGTTTGGCATCCATGCAGTTATGCATGTGTATGTTCTCCGTCGGCCCCACAAAGGTAAGCCCTCATGGATGGGTCGGAGCTTGAGAACTTGAACCATTTCATTGCAGGGGAGAAAATCGATGGATAAGTCGGAGTTTCCCAAAGGCCTACTGTGGCGATTTGTACTCGAAACGCGTCTTTGTTTCATTACAGGGCTAATTTCTGTTCAATTGAATGCACGTGTATTGTTTACGCGGCGGAGAGGCCAGAAGGGCCGTTGGCTTGGATGAGTTGAGCAGAAGAACTTTGAGATGGTGGTTAGAAGGAACTTGACGCCGTTGGAGGAAGGGGGGGTGGAGGGCGAGCGATGTTGATTCTGCCCCTTCACCAAAATGGCATACGACGGGTTGCCGGTCCATGCAAAGGGATGGGCACGGCAGGATGATCTCAAAGGTGGTCATGGGATGATATAAGGTGCTTGGTACTGCGGAATACTCCCCGAAGCTTGCGCACTACCGGCAGGAGACGGAAATTTTCAATATGAATTTTGGGACATGGAGCAGGGCCAATAACCTCGGTTCATTTGCATTCTACTGTTTAAAAGTAGATTGAACTATCAACTGATCAAATCTCCCGAATGCAGCGTCGAGGATAGCCATCCGCAGCCCTTGAATATAAAGGGGCCAGGCGCGCAAAAAGCATGCAACATGTGTGCGGATTCCGGAGCGGCTGGGCCCAGTTCAATGACACGTTCACGGCACCGTCACACGCGGTTCGAAGCTCGTCAATCCAAGCCGACCAGCTTCGGCGGAGACAAGGGTGATGGAACGCAGTATGGAAGTCACGTGAAGGGAAATAGGATTTGAGTGGGTCCGTGAGTAGGGAGGGCTGAGAATCTTGGGTGTTCCTCTTGTGTTGCGAAACTGGACAAACCCGGTAGCGAGGAAGTATCTTGGCTGAGCCAGACCAGGTGGCAAACTATGTCGCAGGGGGAAACTCGTGCAACATATAACTACCAAGTAGTACAAGACAGCTGTTTAAGGTTTGCACCGTTTACGTCGGAGGAGTGTGAGTTTTTAATCCCTTGCTTGCGGAACATTAGACTTGGCGGGCATGATCGGGAGAAAGGAAATGGGGAGACGTGGCAGAGAACGGGACCGAGGACAGTCTATGCATCGAAAGGATTTGCGGCACGATCAGCCACATCCGCCAAGATGCAAACTACTGGTCATTTGTTACAGATTGCCCTTTTCGTGCTGGCTGGCTCTGCGAGGACAAAGTAAAATAGAGCAGCTTGCACAGGATACCCGATAAGGCCTCGGCGGCGACTTTTCGTCGGGCAAGGTTTGCTTCGTGCACATCATCATCTCGACGACAGCAAATTGCTCCGCCCTCCCGCGCGCGGCGAGGTCGGTTTAGGCGGCGGTTGAGGCGGCAGTTAGGCGGCGGTTAGGCGGCGGTTAGGCGGTGGTTAGGCGGTGGTTAGCCGGGTGGGCAGGCGATTTGTCACGGCCGACTGCCGCGACAGGGTGCGCGATGCAGGCGGCAGCCATGCCGCACACAAGGAGCCTGCGCTGCCGCGAAAGCAACGATCCGACAGCGTGCATCATGCCGGTCTGTCTGGGCGATCCATTCTGTCCGACCCGGAGCCGCATTCCCTCGACATTCAAGGGCGTATGATTTGCGGAGCCGCCTCCGCAGCGGAACAGCACCCTCAAAGCGCTGCGTGTGCATGTCGGAAAACCGTTGCCGGTACTTTGTACACAGGCACCAGACGCAGGCAGGCGCAAGGGCCAAGCCCAAACGGCCGCAGCCTCTTCTGATGTTTCCCCACCGCCAAGGCCAGGATCCAGCCTCAATGAATGAGCCCATGGTGTTCCAAGGCTTGACCTTGTCCTTGTGTCTCCGTGTGCTCTCTGCCTCGCAGCCCATCTTTTAATTCCTCTTGTCCTCTTCCCTGCCCCCCCCCTTCCTCTCCTCCCTCTCTCTCCTCCATGCCCTGCGCATCATGGTCCTGCGCCGCCGGCCATGTCCAGCTCAGGCCCTTCCTCAGGCCAACTGGCCGCCCAGCCGACGCCTCTATCGCCGCAGCAGCAATTGCATGTCGGGCAGGAGCCGCCGCCGCTGCCCCTGGTCCAGGAGCCCCATCCGACCAACACGCAGATTCCATTCGTGCGTCGCCGCAGGCGTCACTGTTAGCCGAGGTGTTGACCGAGGAGCGGGAGCTCAACGAATGCTGACCGAGATACCGTCCAGAACGAACATGATGACGTAGACTCCGCCTATGGTGACGCTGGCAGGTGAGTATCCGTCTCTTTGCCTGGCACTGCTGCCCATCACGGCCCGGCCCGGACTGAGCGCGCGGGTGCTGGCCGCAGCATCGAATCGTCGACGGCCTCGCTTGCGGAAAGCATCTTCGCCTACCGCACCATCCATGGACGCTCCTATCAAAACTCCAAGACTACGGAGTACTGGGGCCCCAATGATGACAGGCAAAACAATGGCCTCGACATAGCGCATCACTGGATCACAATGCTCAAGGGCGACAAGCTGTTTGAGGCGCCTCTGGAGACGGCGCCGAGCCGCGTGCTCGACGTTGGCACCGGCACCAGCATTTGGGCCATTGACATGGCCGATGCCTATCCCTCGGCCGAGGTGTTTGGCACCGATATCAGCACTATCCAGCCGACCTGGGTGCCGCCCAACTGCATCTTTCACATCGAGGACGCTCAATTGGAATGGACTTACCGTCCGGCCTCGTTCGACTTTGTGCACATTCGTGCTCTGTACGGCAGCATCGGCGACTGGGCGACCCTTTACCGGCAGGCCTTCCGCGCCCTCGTGCCTGGTGGCTGGATCGAGAACTTCGAGTTCAACATCACGCTTTACAGCGACAGGCCCGAGGTTCGCGACGACCCCGACCACGTCTTCAAGCGCTGGTCGCACGTCTTCCTCGAGGCCTTTGACCGCATCGGCAAAACGGCCCGCATCGGCCTCAGCGGCAACATGCGCCGTCTCATGGAGCAAGCTGGCTTCGAAGACATTGTCGAAAAGACATATCAGGTCCCCTCGGGCGGATGGAGCAGCGATCCCAAATTGAAGCAGGTCGGCATCTACAATCTGGCCTTTCTCGAAGAGAGCCTCGAGGGCTTTGCCCTGTTCATGCTGAAGGAGATCATGGGCTGGGAATACGCCGAGATGCAGATGCTCGTCATGGAAATGCGCCGGGCCGTCCGCGACCCGAGGCTACGTCCCTATTACGTCGTGTAAGTAGTAGCCAGCTGCGCCAACGGGCGCTAAGGTCGGCGTGCCGGTGCTGACAGGTGTCACAGGACAAACGTATACGCCCGAAAGCCCCCATCGGCGATTTAGGATGCAGGGTTCGGACATGTCAATTTGATGCCCCATGAATAAGCAAATTGACGAGCGGCTGAGGGCCGTCAAGTTGAGTTCATTATGACGTCTGTGGATAGGCCGGCGGGGAAACTCACGGTGTGTCTTGATGACGGAACAAGTGGGCTCTGCACTGCCTGGCTTCTGCCCTCATGAAATAGATGGGAGAAAACATAAGTTATTCCCTGGTTGGATTACTGATGACTATGGACACGTGCGCCAAATTTTGTTGGGGATGGAGAGCACACGCCGGTGCGGTGCCACGGGAGCCGATGGGCGATTGATGAGTTAGGAAGGCCGAGGCTCCCGCTCCGTCACCTGCACCCGCATGCCGGAAATGATGAGACCCATGCAGTTGCGCGTCTTCCAGGGGCGTAAGGGGTCGATGGGAGCCATGTCGAAGCGGCGAACGAGCTGTTGGGGATCGTCAGTCAGCTGTCAGGGCACGGTAGCAGACGGGGTGGAGATGCATGTCATGAACATGAGTGCATCATGGCGGGAGAGTTCAAGGGCCCGGACCTCGAAGATGGCTTTGCTCAGTTCCATCATGGCGACGGTGCGTCCGAGGCAACTGAACCTGCCGTGGCCGAAGACGAGGTCGTTGGCGCGCGTCATGGCGGCCAGGCGAGAGCGACAGTCGCCGGGGGGGTCACGAGCGTCGTCTTTTGTCCGAGGCCAGTCGGCGTCGTCGTCGCGGGCGGGGGTGGAAAGCCAGCGCTCGGGGCGAAAGACGTGGGCGTCGGGACCGAAGATGTCCGGGCGGCGCTGCATGGCGACGACGGAGACGCCTATGCTGGTGCCGGCGGGCAGGACTACGCGGCGGGCATCCTCAATGACGACGGTGTCGCCACCGGCGGGCACGTCGCGGGCGAAGATGTTGGCGGCCGGCGGGTGCAGGCGCAAGGCCTCGCGGACGACAGCCTGCAGGTAGGGCAAGCGACGGGCCTGGGCTGCGGAGATGATGGGACAAGGCGGCTCGCGGGCGGCGGAGGGGCCGCCGGGCGTGCTTCCGGGGCTGTCCGGGTCCATGGCGGTGCCGGACCCGGAGCCCGGGCCGAAGTGGGTAGGCGGAGCGGCGGCGCGGGCGACGGCGGCATCGGCTTCCCGGCGGAGCTGGGCCAAGACGCGCGGGTTCGTCATGAGCAGCAGGAGGGCGCCGCGGAGGGCGCCGGCGGTCGTGTCGGAGCCGGCGACGAGCTGCTCCA
>KB853148.1:8535-19348 GCA_000372705.1 Cerataphis brasiliensis yeast-like symbiont
CCCACATTCCCGGGCCTAGCGATCAGGCCGCCGTATTATCCGATCAACCCGCCATGTCCCGACATGCGGCATCGCACTGGTGTCAAGAGCCGTTGTACCCGGTCCGGCCTGATGACTGCGCCACGCTCACCTCGCTCGGCAAGGCAAAGGTGAGAAGAGATCCTTCTGGTCGGTCGTCCAGTCCCAAGGTCGAGCTACAACCATGACGTAGGCAGGCGTGGGCATTGGCATCGCCGCGCTGCGCCGGAGCCTCGACGCCACCATTTGCGGCCTCGGACGCGTGCAGAGCAAGCATCATGTACCGACCGTCTAGGCGGCCATAGCATGTGCTAGCTCGCTGTTTGTTGCTCGCAGAGCGCTGCTGTGGCACCAGCTGGCGCATTCTTACGCGGCACTTACGCCCGCTGCTTGTGGCCGCCGAAGCTGGATGCAAGCACGAGTCGCTGTATGCGTCATGCAGTGCGGACCGGACTTTTGGCCTCCGTCTGTTGTTCTCTGGGCCCGGCCGTCTCATCCATCTCTGCCTCCGATATTCGCTCGCAGCTGCTTGCTGGCCACCCTGAGTGCAGGTCGTCGGGCTCAAACTATGCTCGAGGGTAGTTGAACAAAATAAAGACACTGGTTATCCGAATCAGCATCGGGGGTGCGTAGAACTGAGGGCACTCGATAGACCTCCTGACCCCATCCCCACACTACCTACGACCGGGACTGCCAAGAATGAGTTGATCTGATTCAGGGACGAGCTTTGTTCCAGCCTCCCAAACGGGTATATAGCCATGTACTGCCCTCGCGGCACCGTCGGTGCGCCAGATCCTACGACGACTCCCGCGCAAGGACTGCTTTTCATCAAACTCAATTGCTCCAGGTCAGTCTTGCAGGCAGCAAACAGCCCGACAGAAACCACCATAACCAAGCAGCCATAATGCGTGGCTCAGTCTCGTCTGTTTCGTCCTCTTCCTCTACCCCCTCCTCCAGCTCAAACAATTTCTCTGCATCGTCCTCGACGCCCACGCCTCCGTCCACCACCGCCGCGCCCGCCGGCGGCGCCCGGCCGACTCCTTCTTTCAAATTCCAGATCAAGACCGGCAAAGTGTGCTACGAGTGCACGCTACAAGACCGTGCCACCTAGTAAGTCTTCGTTCTTGGCTCTGTGGTGACGCGACAGATATGCCAACGTGATTCTCTAGTGAGCGCCAGAAGCTGGCGAAGACTGAGCAAGCCGACCATGGAGAACATACGGAACACGCTGCCTCATCAGCTGCGTCGAGCGCTCCCTCTTCTCCTACCGCTACCGGGTGATAGATGAAACCGGAGGGGAGCGTGCATAATGGAGTTTTTCGCGGGGGCACATCACTTTTGGAGTTGGCGGCTCGACGCAGCAAGCGGCTACAATTGACAGACTGGGTCCAGCAAGATAGCCGCCGGTGTTGATATCAGCTCCCGCGTCTTTGGACGACCGTCGCAGGTCCAGGGAGGCTTAAGGCATCTGTCATGATGTACGAAGTAGCTGGTGCCAAATTAGCTTCCCAAAACCGAGATTTTCCTTTTCTCTCTCATCAGTCATCTGATGAACCCTGGCGTGTTGGGTTGAGTCTAATTCATTGCCCTTTTATTCCGCGGTGCTGGCTTTGTTCGCTCGCAAGCTGGTCAGGTTCTCCTTCGACTGTTTCGAGCCCAGCGAGTTGAATGCCTTGCCGGCTGCATCAAGAGCAAGAAGTTTGGAACGGTCTCAGACACGACTCCCGGCGGGCGGGGGACGGATGGTTGGTCGGGTCCTTACAGCGCCAAGCCCAACCGTTGATGAACCCACGGCTTGGCCAATTCGTTACGCCTCGATGCCAAGAGAAGATTGATCACTATAGACAGACGCCAAATAAGCGCCGAAGCGTCGCCACGACTAGACAGTGCCGCCGCTTGCTTGGCGTCTGTATACAGGGCAGAATACGGCTGGGTTTGTCGTCAACCCGAGTGCTTCGTCGTCACCTAGCAGGGAAAACTTATGGAGCTCCTGAATTCGCGCCACGATCAAGCATGAACATGTGTGCGTGGCCAGCGATCCAGCCACATATGTCAGAATCTGTCTGGCATCATGACGTGGGCGCCACGCATTCTGTCACGGTCCAAGTACTCGGTATGTCCGGCCAGTGCGGGCGGAAGACTCGATCGTCCAGGACACATTCTTATGATGACGGCACAAGTGACTAAATATTAGAGATGGCCCCTAAGCCTCTGCCACATGATATCGCGCGTTCGGTGCAGCTAGTGTTCCGTCGAGAGGTCATGCGGTCTCTAGCGAAACCCCGGGAAAGATCAATATCAGATAGTTTTTCCGGCAAGGGAATTTTGTTTTTCCTCGTACCGCTCGGTCCGCATCATGTGATCTAATAACGCGCGGCCTCCGCCTTGCCTCAGCAATAGTTATGCTTCCACGTTAGTAAATCCACCACCACCACCACCACCAGCCGCAGGTTTCAGCTCCTGCCTCGGTGGCAAAGCGGCGGCAGCGAGGCCCTGCATCCTTATTCTGGGTTTTCTCTCAAGGAATAAATCGAAAGGCAGACCGTAGCCTGTCTTCTATTATCTCTCGTCGACGTGTTGTCCAGGCTACCTCATTTGTCGCAGTTCACTTTCCCCTCGTTTAGCCCTTCGTCCCGGCACCAGCACCAGCACCAGCCGGCATGCCCATCCACCCTGTTCTCTTGGCCTCCGGCGCCGTCATGGTCGTCTCGGTCGCCACCGCCTTGGCCATCTACGAGTCGCCTGAGCTACGACGCCGCGCAGAGGATGTCCGCCGCCGCATCGTTCTCGCCCTGCACTCAATGAATCAGAATATCCATCCAGATGCTTACAGAGAGCCGCGCTTCAACCGCCCCGAAGATGCCGACGGCTTTCTCACCTCCCGGCAGGGCCTCGGGGTCGAGCCAGGCGTCGACGCCGACGATGAGACCCGCCGGAAGCAATGCGAAGAGCTCAAGTACTGGAACAGGATGCGTTTGGAAAAGAAAGAAAAAGAGGAAAGCATCAGGGAAAAGAATTCCACTGAAGCCGCTCCAGGAGATGAGTTCTCTGATGTTGGTCGATCATCAGCGTTCAAATACTTTTGCAGGCAAAATGGAAGCGTCGTCCCGGGCACTCACGCCTTCAATACTGGAGTAGACGCGCGGGATATTCCGACTGGCCTTCGCCATCGCGGCGCGCAGGCACAGATGGCCGCCACGACCATCTGTACGAACCATTTCTTTGATTACTTCGATAATAGAAACGACGACGCTCCCAAGGCGGTAGACAAAAACGACTCGCTTATTCTGAATGAAAGCGTGTCCGACTTGTATGGTTCCACCACAATCGAAGCCGATGAATCACGTAGTGCAACATTGGAACCCTCGACGGCGCCCGATACGCAACCGACACAAGCGCAGCCTAACCTGTCCGGTACACTCGAGCGCGCCTTGGAAGACTGCGAATTCATGTCTGCTGGACAGGACGACCGAACTGAGGCCTATGCCTCCATCCAGGCCTGGGCCCAGAACTCGAGTCACAACTTCGACTTGCCTCTCCTTGTCACTTCCGCCCCGGCCACATCCGAGCCCGAGCTCATCAGTGATGGTCAGCTCACGCCGACGGACTCGATGTCACTCATTGGGTCAGGCGAGGACATGACAAGTGAAGCTCTTTCACCAAGCAACGAAGTTTCGGGCCCATTCCACGACGTATTGAGCGAGAGTGGAGGAATACCTACCCCGGCGAGCTGGTCCGAGGTTGGGAGCGTTGTTAGTGATAGCGAGGCAGCCCTCGGCGCTCGGCTTGCCTAATTGAGTACCGAAAGACGGAGCTTTGCAAAGGAAATAAGTAGCCTAGGCTCTACTTTTGAGGACAGAAAAGCCATGAAAAGAGTCAAACGAATGACGGGATTGTCGGCGTCACGGCTAATTGATTGCAGACGGCGTTGGATATGTATAATGATAATGGTTTCATGAATCGAGATTTCGCCTCCTGCGGTGGACGTGTATTGCAGCATATACGACATGATGAACTTGTGTAGCTGTACAACTGTCTTGACAACTATGTCAACATGAAGGTGGCAAACCGACGATGTCGCGTTAATATCTGCAACTAGTGACGGCGGTCGGCATCAGCACTAGCGGCAGCCGTTGGCCTCGGCATCTCCCGGCCTCGGGCTCTCGGCTTTAGAACCGTCATCACCGTGCATTAGGCTGTTCTGATAATCGTCCCATAGCTGATGAACCGAGCTGCCGGTCAGGTCGCCCCAAACGGTAGCCTCGTCGTATTCGGGCTGACAGAGCCGCTGGTTGAGGCGGCACACGAGGCGGCGGGAGAAGCGAGCATCCAGATGTTCGAGGAAGTAGGCAGTGCGGTGGTAGCCGGCGTCCCAAGGGCCGTCGTCGGGCTGGCGAGACCAGTGGGGCGGAGCGAGGCCACATCGTAGGCGGACCCAGTCGGCAATGCCCTCGACGAGACCGGCCGGACAAGAGCCGCAGGCGTTGTGCTGGAAGCAATGAACGAGTTCGTGGATCAGTACGCCGGTGACCTCGGCGGCGGTGCGGGCGGGCGGGATACGCGCAAGGTAAGCGAGCGACAGGTGGATCTCTTTATGGTCCGGATCGAGGTCCGAGGCAGTCGTATGGGCGACGCCGGGCATGTGGCGGAGGATGAGGGTGACAGAGCGCGTTGAGGGCGGGAGACAGGGCGCAGCACGAGTGTCTTCTCCGCCATCATCGCCTGCTTCGGCCCTATGGCTTGAGTGCGGAGGGTAGAGGAGCTGTGCGATGGTGGCGACGGCGGCGGCGACGCAGTGCGAGGGCTGTGCGCTGTCAAGAAAGACAGCAGTGCCCGAATGGGACAGGTCGCGGATCTCTAGGCGCAGCCTGGGCCGAAGTATGCACCGCGTGCTGTCGTCGGCGGCCATTGCCCTGCAGGGCGGCGAGCTCTCGGTCGGCGAGCTCTCGGTCGGCGCCGGGTGGGGCTCGGGCGGCGGACGGAGGGTCGGGGTTCTGGCCGGAGCGAAAGGGGGTGGCGGGACGGGGCTTGTGTCCGGCATGCCGGGCAAGCGGGCCACGATAAAGCCGGACAAGGCGCAAAGCGGGAGACGACAAGACGGAAGAAAAAGAAAAGAAAAAGAAGACACAATTGGGCAAAGGCGTGTTCGTCCGTCTGCAGTGTCAGGCGCTGGGAGACATGCCCTGGATAATGCTCGAGAGGAGGCAGCGCGGCCGACGCGCCCTTGCTATGGGCCAGTGGCAGCTGGGCACTCGGCAAGTCATGTAATTAAAGAGCTGCGCTGCACCAGCCAACGCGACCAAAGAGCAGATCCCTCATAGCGTGTAGAGTGAGAGAGGAGCGGGAGCGCGAGTTGTCGGCGACAAGCGTCGTCAAAGCTTGACAATGTGAGGTCATCCCCATCCATCCCGGTACATAAAATAATGTTATCCCACTATCTTCTGCGGCTGCATCTTTCTTTTCATCCCGGCAACCGGCAGGGCAGGATCACTGCAGGGCTGTTGGCGGAGCCCCACCTTCCCCTGTTTACCCGGGGCAACCGCCCACTAGGCCGCTGTTGCTTTTCCTCGTACTTAAAAAACGCCTGCATGCATCCTGAGGCCCACCCAAAAGCAGCTTCACTCGTGCCTCCCATCCATTATCGTCTCATCTCCATTTCGCTCTTCCTCGCCTCCGCCCTCCGCTTCTTCTCCACCATCTGCGCCCGCACCCAGCGATCCCCGTCGCGGCTTGACCCGCATAATTATCGCCATCGTCGTCGTCAGCAGCGCCGTTCGTCAGGTCCAGAGTTCTCGTCGGGGACATAAGCATTGGAAGCAGCCGCAAGCAGTGCCGTCGGCCGCCACGACCAGCCGGCCAGCCGGCCAACCCTAAAGCTCACGTCACGACTCGATCTGGCTTTCAGCCGCCGGCAACTGAGACAACCAGGTCGGCCAAGTCAGGAAGGGGCGAGACAAGCTCAAGTCCCGCGCATACCAGCCGCATAAGGGCCATCGCATCTCTCTCTCCAGATGCGACTCTCGCCGCCTGGCCCGACTGGTCGCCGTCTTCCGCTTCTTCGACTCTGACAGCGGCAAAATTCGTGATAGAGGGAATCTAAACCCGCACACTCCTCGGCCGCCTGTCGCGCCCCTACTACTTTTGCTTGGCTCACTCGCCGACTTCGGCTACGCGACCAGCGCGTGACGCACGCCGAGGCGACGAGGCGACAGAAGTCGCGCGTCGCTTATCCCGGCGCCATGGCTGACTCCAAGCTCACCGATCAGCAGGTCGCCGACCTATTGACGCTGTTGCGCGGCGACGCAAGCCTCGATGCCAAGGTCCATCGCGTCACCGCTGTCAAGTCCGGAATCAAACAGCACAACGTGCCCGAGTCCAGTGTGCCCCAGCTCTTCGACGCCCTGCGCACTGCTGCCACTTCGCAACATGCCGCCCTCGTCAACGCTGGATTCACCGCCCTCAACCACCTCTTCACTCGCCTTTCGCGCCAGGAACCTCGACTGCTCGCCAAAGAGGCCCCTCGCACCCTGTCTACTGTCGTCGACAAACTGGGCGACCAAAAAGAAAAGTTTCGCGCTCTAGCCTCCCAAGCTCTCGGTACGCTCCACGCCGTTGCTCCTGCCGACGTCGAGCGCGCCATCAGGAATCAGGCCATGGCCAGCAAGAACCCAAGGGCCAAGGAGTCGGCCATGCAATGGCTCCTGCATGTACGTCCCGACCCCCGTTCTCCTCCTTCATATCTGCCCCAGACGGTTTCATGACACGTGTCCGCCATTGTCTCTTCGTACTCATCCATATTTGACCTGTCTCAGATGCACAGAGAGCAAGGCTTGCAATTCCGAAGCTACGTGCCCTTGCTCATGGAACTGCTCGAGGACGCCGACGGCATGGTTCGTGACGCTGCTAAGGGCGCTGTCATAGAGCTCTTCAAGTTGGAACCCCTCCCCATCATCTACCTGCTTATATCCTGTCCACTGCCGGCTGACCAATCGAACCAGGACCGCGCCAAATGCTGCCAAGGCGGACCTCAAGCGGCAGTTTAAGAACTTCAAGGTGAGGCCCGCTATCGAGCAAGCCATCGTCAAAGCGCTCGCTCCCGCTACTGGCACTCGCCCGGATACCCCATCCGATGCCGTACCCTCGAGTCGCCTCAATCTGGGCGCCAGCATCTCATCCGCTACGAGTGAACGGCCGGCGACGCCCTTGACCGACTCGCACGCCGACCCCATCGAGCCCTTATATGTAAATACCAACCGCGAGCTCGAGGACACCTTTCGAGACATGGCTTTGCACTTTGACGGAAAAGAAACGGAGCAAAATTGGATGAAGCGCGAGCAGAGCATTGGCACGCTCCGTAAGCTCAATGCTGGCAATGCCGCCGTCGACTTTCATGACCCCTTTTTAGCCGGTCTTCGAACCATGCTCGACGGCATCATTAAAGCCATCAATTCGCTGCGCACCAGCCTGTCCAAGGAGGGCTGTGGTCTGGCCCAAGACATCGCCGTCACCTTTGGCCCTGCCATCGACCCCTTGGTCGAGCTGCTTATGCAGACGCTGGTCAAGCTCTCGGCCGGCACCAAGAAGATAAGCTCACAGCTTGCCAACGTCACCGTTGATACTATTGTTGGTCGTGTCTCGTACAGTGCCCGACTGATGCAGCACATTTGGGGCGCTTGCCAGGACAAGAACGTACAACCGAGACTGTACGCTACTGGTTGGCTTAAGACGCTGGTCAGGAAGGAGGCTCATCACAAAACTTACGTCGAACACACCGGTGGCGTCGACCTCATGGACAAGTGCATCAAGAAGGGTCTGGGTGACGCCAATCCAGGCGTGAGAGAGAAGATGAGATCAACATACTGGACCTTTTGGGCTGTTTGGCCAGCCAGAGCCGACGCGTACGACGAGATTCTGACTCTGTGAACGCCCGACCAAGACCCGTGGCTGACTTTCTATCCAGGATCATGGCCGGGCTCGACGCGACCGCACAGAAGCTCCTCAACAAGGATCCCAACAATCCCAAATCACCTAACAAGGTAGATGAGCCCCCTAGACCGGGCCTCGGACTGTCTAGGAGCACCATGGCATCGAGCAAACCCAGTCTGCGTGAAGCCATGATGGCGCAGAAAAAGGCCAGCATGGGCTCGAGGAACCTGCCGGCACGACCCGGATCCGCCATGGCACACATCTCGCCGGTGCGCTCCACGTCCAATTCGTCAAGCTACTCGGCAGCCTCGGTGAAATCTTCCAGTTCGCGCGCGCGGCCCGAGCCAACCGTCTCCGTCAACGCCGGGGGCATGTCGGTGGCCCCCATGCGGCCCACACGGAGGAGGCCAGACATGGCGCCTCGGCCGGCAACGGCCGGTCCCTACTCGATGCGAGACCAACCTAATAATTTCGAGATGGGCAGTCCGGAGAGCGTCAACTCAAGAGGCGGTACGCCGAAGCACAGGGCTACCCCACCGAGGAAGAGGATGCAGCATCCGCGACCCCAACTCCCCTCCAACAAGAAAGACTCCAGCCCCGTGTCGCCGACAGCGCGGGCGCCATCTAAGCTCCCTTCGTCGCGCGGAAGCCCCGCGAGCTCGAGGGTTCTGCAGAAGGTGACGCTGTCGCCCAGCCCCTCGAAGCCCGAGGAGGAGATGACGCTTGTCGTGCCCGAGGTCCCAAGCATCCCATTGACGCTGACGCTAGAGCAGCCACCAGCAGTCGCGATCGGAGAGAAGATTCGATCCTCGGACTCGGCCGCCGCACCGGAAGGAGTCGTTCCGGATGAAGCCGTGCCGGCGCCAGCGCCCGAGTCTCCGCCACGGGTTCTCGAGGTTTACGTGGACCCCTTTCCGGGAGACCAACTAGCGGTCCAAAACCCGGCCATTACCGCTCCGGTACTGGAAGACCGGCCAGTCAACGAGGATGCTGGTCAGCTGCGGCCGGCAAACGGGCTAGAGGCTGCGACGGAGCCGATGAGCTCTCCAGAAAAGGCCCGTCAGAACTCACGGCTGTTGGACAGCGGCATCAACAAGATCAAGGCCAAGGCACTTGAGGTACACGGCTTTCGCAAGATGCAGTCGCTCATCCGCGATGGCAAGGCAGGCTTGACCGACGACAAGTTGGAGCCTCTTCTGACGGGTCTATTTCAGTACCTGGAAGACCCCTTGACCTGTATGCCGCCGGAGAAGGCGCAGGACATTCGGGCGCAGATACTGGCGACTGTTAAGCTGCTCCTCAAAAGAGAGCGCGAAAAATTTCAGCCCTTCGTCTCCAAGGGCCTTGAATCCCTACTCATCACGCGCAGCGGCTATGACTCGAGGGCTCATGTCGTCAGCGGTCTGGAGCTCCTGGCTGACGAGCTAGTCGGCCTCGGTGACGGTTCCGAGATCATCATCGTCCTGACCGAGCGCCTACAGGGCAGCGCCGACACGTCTTCCGAGGGCTGCCGCATCCTCAGCATGGGGCTCCACGTCCTGCGGGAGCTGCTGGAGAAGCGGCCCGATCTGGTGCCTGCGGACAAGGAGCTCGAGCAGCTGACGGCGCTGGCCGGGCGTACGCTCGGATCAGCCGACTCGGGCGTCCGCATGGACGCTGTCAAGCTATGCGTCTCGCTGCACCAGCGCGTGGGGGACGACGACTTTTGGGCGGCCCTCCGTGGCATCGACGAGGATCCCAAGAGCCTCATCACGTACTACATCGTCAAGCAGCAGCGCGAGCAGGCTGTTTCATCGTAAAGGGCGGTAGAACTCGGCCAAGACGAGACGCTAGGCCGAGGCAATGTCAGGTCAAGACAACTCGCAGGAGCAGGCGAGGCAAAAGGCTTGTTGAGCGGGGGAACCAGGGCGACGACGGCCGTCCAGTTGCATGGGAAAAGGAAGAAAAGGTGGAGGGAGTGGGCGGAGGGCGAGGGCAGGTCAGGACGCCCCGGGTTGAGCTAGCTGTCTTTGCTTGTCGGAGTTGGGCTGGCCGAAAGGACCGGGATGTGGGCAAGGAACCCGAGGGGAGGGGGCAAAGGAGGGAGGGAGCGCTGAGATTCGGAGTCTTGTCACGTTAGACGTGCTATTCTTGATATGCATTGGTCCTCGGTCACGCTTGGGGCCATGCCTCGCTCGACTGGCCGGCCCAACGTGAGGCCCAACGTGAAGCCCGAGCGTAGTAAGAGGGCTCGGCTGACTATGCCGGCTTCGCGCCAACGCAAATCCACTGGCAGAGCCCGTGACGAACATCTCGACAAAGGCGATGCGTACGTAGCGACACACGATAAACTGACAGATTTGACTATGCACAGAGTCTCGCGTGTGCGACGCGCCGACCCACCCCGCCGCTGACGCCCCTCGCGGTCCCTGCTTTCCGTCCGATCCAATCATGTCCAAACAGGAAGAAGAAAAGGGTAGAGGGGGGGGAAGAGGCCTCGGCCGCTGAGCGGTCTGCTCCCGGCGGTGGCTGCATTTCGTACTCGGGAACGCAACGTCAAACGACACGCAAGAGGACGAAGGCGAAAATTTTGACGCCGCACGCAACCCGTCCCATCAATAGTACTATCAGCCCTCGTCCGCCAACTGAAAAAGACACTCCTTGGTTTGCCGCTGCTGCTTGTCTCCTTCGCTGGCCATTGCGCCCGTCATTCGCTCTCTCCCTCTCTCTCCCTCTCTCTCTCGAAAAAGAGGGTCGCGGCGAGGTTAAGACATGTCGGCTCCCTTTCCAGATTCGTTCCCTCGGCGCCCTGCTCCCTCGTGGTGCGACCCGGACGGCAGGGCGCCAAAGGGCTCGGCCGACGAGACGCGTCGTCAGGCCCGGTGGGCGG
>KB853148.1:36862-48289 GCA_000372705.1 Cerataphis brasiliensis yeast-like symbiont
AGGGAGCTCTGGGAGCGAGGCACTATGGATTCAACATCTGTTTGTTAGCTTAGCCGAGGCCCAGTACCGCGGATGAGACGAGGTAGGCAAGTTGTAACACTCGCCACCCGGCCTCACCGGTGTCATGCCTCATCGGCGCTAGGCTAGAGCCCGGCACCTTAAAAGTCACACACTTACACAACAATCAATCCTCGGATAGCCTGCGTCTTGAACTGCAACTGGAAGCCTCGAGGATTTGCTGCCCACACTCCAAAAGCTCGGCGCCATGAGACAAACATTCCCACCATGGCCGATCATAATATCCCAAAAACTATGCAACATAAGTGATGAAGATCCAATTCATTCGTCTAGAACGCGCCCTAATCGTCGACTGATCTGTGGAATGTGCCGTATAGAACCCATGACGTCATTGTTTAGGCGAGGCCAAAAAGAGTATTTAGCTCTCCTCTGTTATTTACGAATGAAACCAAGTAAACGCCAAAAGGCGGAGTGGCTTTAGGGCACTACGCTAGGAAAAGGACTGATACGATGTGGTAGGGCACAAGCTGCATTCTGGATCCAGTGGGTAAGTAGAATCATCCAAGAAGTTGGGTCTCCACACGACGTCGGCTTGCCAGACGAGCAATATTAGAATTCATCCGTTGAAAATGCCATAGCGAGGCGAAAGCGAAGCCCATAGCAAGGGTTGAGCATGCTATCAGCTTGATCGTGCGCCTCTTCTCACATCCGGGGAATGCGACTTCCCTTGGCACACATGATCATGTTCAGAAAAGATCATTTATAGACACAATTAAAACATCGGACGTGATATAATTTGACATTTCAAGTCGTAGATGAAGAAGGAGAATGAAGGGGACATGAAGAAGGGAACAGACAGTAAAGATACATCTGCGCCCGGGCTCTTTCCCCAAAGCGATAACTATAATCGAGAACGCAAGCCAGGTTCGTGTAAAAAAGCGAATGCGCTCCTTTATGAGATCAATGGCAAAAAAACAGGATTGTACCATCGTAAAACCACCTCAAGCGTAGCCAGACTCGTGGCAACTGATTCAAGTCCCATCATAGCATTTTTCGACACTCCTTGCCGGCATCGCTGTAGGTACAGACGCCGCGGCACAGTCGTCGCGGCACAGTACCCAATCCTCATGTGGTGGCAGAAGTAGCCCATTGCGCAGCCCGGACTGCAGGTCGGGCAGACGCTGGAGGGAATCTCGATCCACACGACTGCGCGGCCGGAGGCTTCGTGGGTTCAAAGGGGAAGCACCGCGCGACGGACAATGCTCGCGGCGGCGCTGGCGATATCGCGAAGAGGCAGCAGGGGTAGAGACTGGAGTGATTGTGGGGACAAAGAGCAACGAGGAGGAAGCCTCTTGCAGCAGGCCAAAGCACAATGGCGGGTCGAACGGCGACGAGGCCCTGTGCCGCGACCGTCCGCGCAAGGTGCTTGATCCATCTGTACGCAGCGAGCCGCGGCGTGTTGTGCTACGCGAGCGCTTGCCGACCGCGGCCCGGCTCGCTGTTGAGCTGGCGGTATTCCGCTGTGCCGGTAGCAGGCTGCCTGGGCGAGACGCAGCTGGCGTCGGCCGCCATGGTGGCTCTTCAGATATGCTGTCTCCCGGCTCTTGTGTTTTTGGTCGCTCAGTGCGAATTTTTGGCGCCGTGAAGGCGGAAAGGGGGAAGGAGGAGAAGGATGTGATGGAGAAGATGGTAGGTGAGCGGACGATAATCGGGAGCGTCAGAACGCGTCGTGGGGACTCAAGACGGTCAACGCTTCTGCGACAGATACAGTGGCTTTGGTTAAGTAGGACGAGGTCGTGTTCAGCATCGATGCCGGGGCAAGGGGCGGCTGGCGCAAGGGGTCTAGCTGTGGGCAAAGCACGGTGTGGAGGGGAGGAAGGCATCGAGAGATGAGAGTTGGTTCAGGGGAGGGGGCGATAGTGAGCACGACCGCGCCTCTTGTGCTTCGTGTCTCGCTCATTGGCAAGGACGAGGTATGTGCAGAATGGCACTAAAGAGGCAGATGAATTGTAGCCCGAAGTTGTCCCATTAGTCATTATTCGCCGTTGGCTGAATTACAGCAGCAGCATGTCATGAGCCTGTTATCTCTTTACCATGCTTCATCTCTCGATACCGCCGTTTCCATGCCTCTGCGCATAGACAAGCTGCTCACGGCTTCTTCCACTCACTCGAGCCGGCAGCATCAGGCGACTTCCGCTTGGCCTATTTGCTTAGGCTGCATACGCGGCGGCTTACTGACGAATCAAATGCATGGTATGATAACTCGGAATTGCAGAGATCGGATCTAGTCATGCATACGTACTGCATAACTACTGTTGCGCCATTTGCAAAAGAAATACGCACCCGCTAGAGTGCATGCAATCCAGCTCCTCGGCACCCGTACAGCGCCGGAGGCCGGAATAGATGACAGTCTTCCTTATTGCTCTCCCTTGGCCTCTTGTCAATAACAAGATCTTACACCAAGGTACAAGGCCTCGCATGTACGAAGTAGTTCACGCAGCACGTCGACCGCACATGGATAGCTGCATCCGCGTGGCGTCAACATATAGGCAGATATTCCTATCCCGATAACGTCCGATTCCACTTCTCACTGGGCAGGGCGACGTAGTGTGAGCTTCGGCCTGTCGGTCAACCCGGCCGAGCCCGGCGTCGTCCCAGTCCTGCCTACGCCTCTGCGCGCGATACATAGGCCGGCGGGATCTTGCTTCTGTTTGATTTGGTACAGGCGCTTATAGTTGATTCCCTATTAAGAACGCAGAAAGTCTTTCTCGCAGGGATCGGCCTCGTTTAAGTAAGCGCCCATGCCGGGCCCCAGAGCTCTCAGCTTTTCAACCTCAACGTTGGTCAGCCTGTCCAGAATGACCCTTTGCTCAGTCTCCGACGTGCTGCTATTCCAAACTCTTGCGGCAATTTTTAAGCCAGCTTGACGAAAGTGGGTGGGCATTGGGTTTCGACGCCTTTCTTATTGGGCTTGCAACAGTTTCGAGTTCTCAATCCACTGCAAGTATGCAACCAAGATGTCGTCTTCGTCCCGGTTGAGATGGAAAGGGTTGGTGGTTTGCGGCGTGAACTGATGTGCCGGATTTATTGGGCCAAGTGACCAGTAGAAGTACAGTAAACACGCTTAATAGTGCATAACTGCGGACCTCGTTTGTGACCTCACATTGCGATTTGCTGGCTTTGTCCCTAATGAATATTAGTCATGCAGTTGTGTGGCAATCCCGACGCAGTAGAACCTCCAAGCCACATTGCACATGCCTATAAGACGGTCATCGTTGGCCAGCCTTAAGGTGCTGCGGTCGCTTCAGCCTCTCCTCAGCTTCTTGCTGTCTCACATCTTTTGTCCTCACCTAACTAATTACCGCTTTTGTGTAGCCAATTATGAAGATAACGCGCACTGGAGGCACGCTCGTGGCTTAATGCACACGGCAGTCGGAACAACAATAATCCGGGACGTGAACCCATTTACAGGTTCACCGCATACAAGTAGTTTTAGTGCAAGAATAACCACAATTCATCTACGTTCCGAATAACATCACATAAGTGAATAGCCTGTCCACATCCGCCCTTATTATGTTCTACATCGGTGATGTTGGTCTTTCACGTGGTCACAATCTTCCAGCATCCTCATACGTTGGCTCCACCTTTGCATAGGCCAACGGGCAACTAGTAGACAGTAATTTGATCGATCCTTGCTTACTGTGTTCATGGCTTATGATGCAGGCTAGTTGCGCCCATGCACGATCAGCTCTCTGCCCAATTTGCTTGCGGACTCGAGCCTCGCGACGATGAGTCGGGCAGGCTCACATCAAACGCCGAGCCACGTTCGCCAGCCTTCAAACCTTCTTGTTGGCGCTTCGGATTACGAATCCGACCCTGCCGCCGTCCGCGCCTCTTACACTCCGCCTCCACCTCGCTCCAACACCGAGCTCAACTTATCTGTCCTTCAGCGCTACCTGCCCTCCATTCAAGACATCCGGAGCATCGCTGCAAACGCAGTTATATACACTTTTGATGCTGGCTCCGAGAGCTGGGACAAGGCTGGCATCGAGGGCACCTTGTTTGTCTGTGCCCAAAGCCCGCTGCTCGATGACGCAAGTCACCGGCCTCGCGCCAGCGTCTTCGTTCTTAATCGACGGGGGCTACACAACCTAGTGGTCGACCTAGCAAGAGTCTCTCACGTGGAAATCATGGACGAACTCGTCATATTGCAAGTCGAGGGCAACCATGAAGAAGGAGATAAAGTTCTTGGCATATGGATTCACAATGACAAGGACGACACCCGGGAGATTAACGGGGCCATGATCCAGAACAATTGGAAAATAGTGAGGTCGACCGGCATGGCCGAGGAGAAGGGCCCTGAGGTAGGGCCGGCCATGCAGGCTATCGGCCGACGGCTGTCCCTGAGCGACTTGTTCGGCAAAAAAAATGACGGGCACGTTACGTGATGAAGCTCACAACTTTATTCGAGACCGGCACCTCAAAAGATAACTTCGGAATTTGAACATAGACAGGTGACGAGACGCAAAATACCTGCTTGCGTGCCGGCCTGATCCGTTGGCATCACCACCTAGCGAGAGTTTCTACCTCGCTGACAACACGCATGACTTGCCCTGAAGAAGCGTATGCGTATTTCTATCACTGCTTCGGTACCGACAGATGCCATGAGGTCGTCAAGTCTACGCAAACCCAGCGTCCCACCAGCGTCCCAGGTTACATATATACATGGCTTGAGGCATCAAACTCGTTTACAGATGTCAAAGTTTAAGCGATGCTCTGCCTTGGCGCTTTGTTCCCAAAATTGTTAATGTGCTGCAGCGCTAGCTCGTACGTCGTAAATATGCCGTGCAACTGATATCGACTTCTGTCCGCGAGTAATTAAACGAGCAACAGTCATACCGTGCCACTTATGCTCAGCTCCCTTATTTCCTGTAGGACTTGTTCCACCCGAGCATCCAGATGGCCCTCAGCATACTGATCTCTCGTGTCTGCATCCAGATACTGCTGGACCTGCGCCATGCGAGAATAGGCCTCGGCGCAAAATCGTAGCTGAATTTTGACGAGCGCTTCGAAAGTCGGATCAAGATATGGCACACGCAAGTCGATAAGTTGTGGCAATTCTGTGCTGAGCTGCTCGTTGAGTTGCTCATAGGCGACCCTGGCCATATCAAGCTCTTTTTCGGTTCGTGGCAGCTTCGTGGCATCCTTGTCGGGCTTCTCAACCAGCTTCTTGACCTTGGCACGAAGAGCATCATAGTCCAACAGCTTGTGTGAACGTTTTTTTATGCATTCATTGACGTCCGGAAAGTAGGCGCAGAAGCGTGAGATGGGCCCCAATACAGTCGTTCGATAGGGTCCGTCGAGGGCTTTGATGGTCTCGGCGTCCAAATCTTCCACTGCTTGCTTGTAGCTTCTGCTGACGCCATCTTTTGCGCCAGAGTCCCCGTAAAAGGCGTCGATAGTCTCTGCTATTCTCATCTGTGATGCTGTCATGGCTGCATATGAGACCGGTCAGCGAAATCCCAAAGCACGGGCATCAGGCAGTTTCCAGCGCACCTCTGAGGGAATCGAGATAGCCTTTGGCTTCCTTTTGCAATCGTAGCGAGGCTGCCTCCATTGTTCTGAACCGCCTGGCCGATAGAAAACAAAAGAGTCAACTTATGGCGACATGGCTATGATATGGTACCTCGCGAACCTCTCTTCCACTTCATAGTCGCGATCATTCGTCTTCTCGACGTGCCCTGTGGCTTACATTCAGTTCAAATCTTCATAATAATCCAGTATGGCCTAGCGCACCCGTCTTCATCATCACCTGCGTTGTCGCACGGTTCACGTTCTTCTTGAACCCTTTATCCTTGTCAGCATCTTTTGTGGCAATGGCGACGCTCGCACGCACCCGCCCACGACATTTTGCAGGGCTATCTCGGCGTATCTGAGTAGAAGTCGGTATTTGTACACGATTGGGGCCGGTAAGGACGAAAGCAATGCTAGATGTTGCTGAGGGCGGAGATGGATGGCAAAGCCTCAAGAGCTCTTATCCACCCGGCGATGTGTACGCTTGCATTGGCTAAGATCAGCCACGCCACATGTCACGTGAGGAAACCTTCCAGTGGGCTGGCAACGGTGACAATTGCGCGCCGGCACGACGAAAAACAATTAAAAAAAAAAAAGCACGTACGGGCTACAAGTGGTGGTATAGCACTTGGTGTGACTACTAGAGTCAGCGGGTTCGAATCCCACTCCCCCCACCATTCTGTGAGGGTTATTTCCTGAGAATGTGTACCCGGCGGCCCGCCGTAAATGGGTGCAAGAGAGGTTTTTGAGGTTTTCCCGCGAGGGTTTTCCCTCAGTTCATGCTTGTCATGGCAAAGGCGCCTCTACCCATCGAACCTGAGGACTGGCATGTATCGTGGAAGGAAGTCGGGCACTAGGTGGGCGTCGTTGGGGGTCTTGTACTCTAGCTATCTCCATACGTGTCATGCTCCTAGAGAGTGCAGGGCTTAGAGCCCGATACGATAAAATATCAACAACAATAACAACAGCTACAAACTGCTACACGCGCGTACACTATACTGGCTGGACCGCTAAACCGCGCCATGGGTCGGCCTGGATTGACGGGCTTGAAATTCCTTGTCACCTTCCTTGCCTGGCGCCTCCAAACGCCGATAGAACTGCGTGCCTCCGTGTCGTTTGCCCTCCTGAGGGTCCCTTGGGGAAGGGCGGGTGGTAGTACAGTACATCCGCCTTGAATACCCAATTATGGAAACCAGACCAGACCGGATAACCTGTGCGTAGCTTCAACTTATGACGAGAGGGAGACATTGCAAGTCACCCAGATAGTTCCCATTGATCACTTTCACTTACCTATCTTAGCGAGCCTCTGAAAGCTGCGCGAGTATGTAGACTCATTAGTAACCGAGTACAGTAGCTGCTGGAATCCTGATTCTGAAATGATGGCCGAGTACGAAAAAGCCAATCTTGCAGAACGTACGATCCAGCCTCCAAGTCTGGAGAGGATAACAAAAAGAAGCATGAGTGCGGCTGGTCGGAATGAAGAAGTTCACAACAGACAGACTGAGTATGGCTGGCCTGAAAATGTGACCAGTCCGGAAGCATGTATCTAGACACATAAATATCTTGAAATCGCGCACTGAAGGACGGAGGTAGAGATGTGATTAATTCTAATTCACAACTTGTTCGCTGAAGACTTTCTGGCCTTCACAACCTCAGCAGTGCCTGGTGTGTGTTATACGCCAGGATCTTGGTGTCGTGTGTCAACCAACTTCCTCGGGGCTCGTTTCTACGGCTTGCAGCGTAGGAGAGCTCTTTGAGGTGACGTGGCTGATTATCTGGAAATTTTTCTTGCTACGCGGACTGCCTGAACACTCTATATACATAATGGTTTGTACGATGCCGATTCTCATTTAAACTGTCGCCTTCTGAACTTGAAGTTGTCCTCTGAATCCGTGATGACTCATCCCTAGTACTCGCACAGCTGTATCCTTACTGGTACAGACGTCATGTGTAAACAATTAAAGTTTATAGTTAGATATCAGTTATTAATAGTGTCCTCATGGCGCTGTACTTCGGAAGTCTCGAATTCTAAGTCTGATGCAATCCTGAAACGAATATTCACATTCCGACCGTCTTCAAACTCGAGAGCCAGGCAAGGGGAGCTCCTGCCGGCGTGCTCATTCTTACATGAGATTCTCACTGAGCATGGCGTTGCGTCTTGGCTTTGGCCGACGAGAGCAGTAGGGAATATACGCTGCACAAAGATCTTTCTCCCTGCCCTACCTGTCAACCCGCCCCGCGTCATGTTCTGATTCTGATTCCGCAGCCGATCAATCTGCGAGCGTCGAGGACCAAAGGCCTCTAGAGCAACACACTAAACGACGACGGCGATAGCGTGGAGAACAAATAACCATGGCGATATGGCCACGAGCGGGTGAACGAGTGCCAGCAGTGCTAAGGCCGTTGCACCTAAACCCTGTCACATCGCCAAAAGCCTCCACACTCTTCTTGGCCTTGTATGCAATGTTCTCGTCGGCCATGGTCGCTCGGGCAGCAGATGGGCTCTTTGACTCGTATGTTCCGCTATTTGCACCTCATCGAATGGATCATACCCTTTCCGAAGCCACGTACGAGTACGAACTCGGCCTGCACGGACAGGCTATCATGAGGCGAGCACCACCAGGCGTCACAACCCTCGAAATGAATAGGCCATCGGCGTTGAATATACAGCCAGGTTCGACCGCATGCTTTATGATAGAGCGAAGTCTGTTGTTTGGTGAAGACGAGGGAAGCCGACGACCACAGGCGCCATTCAGGCCCCTCTACATATCGGCCAATACGTGTCTGCAGCCCACGTCGGCGACATCAGGCTCAAGCGACAAGAGAGCAGGCGCTCCACAGCTTATTTTGTCTGTCTCCAACTCAACGTGTGAGATGCCGGCGTCAGACCTGACAAGAAGCCAAGGCATAACCTTCACTGAAGGCGCTTTCACGCACGGATTGAACGCCACCGGAGATGTTTTCATTCGCATCATGGCCCCAGAGGTTTTACCTGAGCTGAGAGGAATCTACAACTTCGAACTAGCCGCTTCATTAGACACATATTTTCACCGATTTGAAAATCGCACAGGCGCACAGCTTTTATGGATGGACAGTGACTCGACATCTGCATTGCTCGTCACTAGAAATCTGACGGAAAACAAAAATGACATCAGCCACGTTATGAGTCAAGATCCACCGTACGAACTTTTCGTTAGCAGCAAGGACGCACCAGCCACCGTCGGGTTGAGGCATTCTGTCTGCGGATTGCAGAACACAGCCCAGATCAGGGCAGATGTCCAGAGTAATCAGCAAATAAACAGCCCCGTAAGCACAAGTATGACACTTAGAGGGTCCGGCGGCTTTCCAAAGCAACAATTCCATTTTGTCGCCCTCAATGCCAGTTCATTCTACACTGGCATCCTGGTTAAGAGGTCGAGCAACGACGGACTCAAAAAACGTCAAAACCAGGAGAGCAGCTTAGGCCCAGGAAGCATTGTTTTTCAGGCCACAGAATTTCAGACTGTATCAGGTGGGTAGGTTGCGGCGAAATGGGCCTATTGAGGAGCAAGTGTATGACTGGTAATGCAGGAACAAACTGCAAAATTGTGACGGACCTCGAGTTTTGCGACGAGATCCAATACGCAGTTCCGGGAAACGACAAGAGGTTCAACAATACAGCTCTGGCTCTGGCGTATGACGATTATGCTAAGAAGATGTACGCCAATTTTGAAAAGGCTATGATGCAGATACCTTGCGAAGCGCCAATGACGGAGCAGTACTCGCTAGCGCGGACTTGTGACGACTGCAAAGCGGCCTATAAGAAGTGGCTCTGCACGGTTAGTATGCCGCGGTGTGAGGACTTAAGCAGCAGCAATCCAGAAGCCCTCTTGCGCAACGCTCAACAGGCGTTTCCCAACGGTACGCAACTACCCAACGAATTCCAGGCGGCGCAGAAGCCGTACTCCATGGCATCTCGCAACCAGTTTGTGGACAAGGAGATCCAGCCTGGCCCATATAAAGAAATACTCCCTTGCGAGGATCTCTGCTACGAAGTGGTACAGAGCTGTCCTGCGAAGATTGGTTTCAAGTGCCCGCAGCCGGACCTGGCGACATTTAGGTTTAGTTATGCACGACGAGACTTGGACGCGTCGACAGTATCGTGTAACTATCCGGGTGAGGCACGAACACGCATGAGCGTGGGCAGAATGCTGCTACCAGACCTGCTGTACATCTGCAGTTTTGCCGTCTCATCAATTGTATTTTTGAGGTAGAGATGAGATTGGCGACAACGGGAAGAGCAAAAACCTTCGAGAATTATGTTAAATATTCTCAAGAACAAGAAAGAGGAAATATGACAGCCGCAGCAGTATCAATGCCCGCCCTCAATTGAAGAAGTAGTGCCGGCTCTCTAAGCTTGGCATGACACTTGGAATGAGGCCACCTCAAGACAGACGCCGTGGTGCTTCTCCAAAGGCAAAAAAGCCTCAAATTAAGAAGCGGGCCCTAAGTCATGATAGAAACTCGCCAGGACGTCGGAGGAGGTTATAAATGGGCACCGTCATCAAGCTGATCGAACGCAGTGTCACACCTGCACCTCGGATATTGGAGAATATGGCCGAGGAAACTGCAGGGACAGAGCTTGGCGTCATCTGGATGAGCTGCTCTCGCAAGCGATGCACTGGCCATCTTCCGAGCTTGTAGTTGCGCAGCAAAGATCATCAGCGGAAAGCTGCTCAGGTCACAGGGAAGATTCGGTGCCAAAGATGGGCTATGTCCTAGGGACACGACGATCGGTGAGATCGTTAGGCCTGATAGGAGGGTTTTTGGATCAGACGAGGAGCCGGCCTGATGATATTGAATCATACTCTGACTTCAGGATATCAAACTCAGCTCGTTACGAGCGATTTCTTTTCACGTAGTCAAGTCGCAACCTCAGTTGAAGTCAGCGCTAATCTAGTGAAATAGGTACAAGGATCTCCATTCTCAGTAGACATACAACCACAACGCTCGTTACGCCAGTTTTGGGAGAGCTAGTACATGAGACTTCATGCCAGCACCCGGCACAATGCACTCACTGCCTGAGCCCCGTCCGCTCCGACCATACTGACTGCCCTGCCTTGCTCAGAAATTTCAACGGGTGTTTCATGCGTCTCGCAAAAAAAGGTCTTTAACAGAGATATACACTCCACCCCGCGGGCGTGAAAGAACGCCTTCCCCACGATCTGAAAGATTAATTGCTGAAATGACGAACTTTGGCGATTCCCTTGCCCCCAGAGCGCATACACAAAACTACATATGCCTTGACAACACACCGGCAATCACCTTTTTCTTAAAGGTCCCCTGTCGTTCCTCCCAAAAAGAAGCCTTCGGGATCGCCGCGGCCTCCGCTGCTCACGGCGAAGTACATGTAAGATGGCCCCCAAGCCACGAAAACAACCTTGGAAATGAATACGGTGCTTAACATATGCCTGCGGCTGGCAGAAATTTCCGGACCATTTGTGGTACAGCGAAAATTGACTGTTCGCAATGTCGGCTACGGCTCACACCCAAAGTATGCTGCCACTTGGAGCGTTTTTCTTTTTAAACCTGGCTTCCTCGTCAGGACGCTTTGCAGCACGCCTTTTGCCTTCGCCCTTGCCTACCACCTGGGTGGTCCCTTGGGGGGGCGGCTACTTGATCGCACGAAGTGGCACCTTGACATGTTTTTCTGTAACCTTGATTCTACAGACTTTGCCTGGAATATCCCGCTGGCAGCTCAAGGGCCCCTGACTGGCGATTACTGGAACCCCCTTTTTTTTAAAAAAAAATTGTTTTTTCGTCGTGCCGGCGCGCAACACGTGATCTTGACGATCC
>KB853150.1:11992-22676 GCA_000372705.1 Cerataphis brasiliensis yeast-like symbiont
CTTGAAACGAATACGCATATTACGTACGAAGTACTTCGTATACTTATTTCTATAAAGATGCTGTGCCACAGAAAGTGTGGCGTGGATCCACTATTGGTTGACATAGTGGGAGGCTTCAATATCAACTCAGTTAAGTAGTGCCCCGCCAGTCCAACAAGTTCGTATTCGTACCAGTTCGTCGCAAACTTGCAGGCCATCTCACCCGCTGCCTCCTCAGATGCCATCACCTCCGCTGCCTCCTGGTACCGCGACCACTGGGTGCGACGAAACAGCATGGACCCTGGTCCAGCTGTCAAAGAAAAGACGCCACCCTCGGGCCCCCCGAGTGCCGGCCGCCCCCCTCGAACCGCTTCCTGAGATCGGCCTGTCGCGTCCTGTGTCCGCTATCGCCGCCGAGCATTGCGCCCTGCGAGCCGCGTGGGAAACCTCGCCATGTTGTGCCGCCCTTCGCCGGCTTGCCGAGCAGATCGCTCCATGTATATGTGTCTCGCACGCCATATGCCTCGGCATCGGGACCTTCGACCCGCCTGATGGCGGCTGGGAAGCCAAGCATCGAACTCATCTGCAGCTGATCGCCTTTCTCATCATTGTGGAACAACTCGGTTCGGCGCCCCCTTCCTTCCTCTTCAAGGCAATCTCATTCTCCTTCTCATATCAAAAGCGCTCACTCAACTGAACGCCCCGCGACATCATACCACCCAGGCTGACTCTTTCTCTCGACTAACAATTTTTCAGAGAAGGCTGGCGGAGAAAAGATCTCATGTGTCTTCCAAGAACCCATCTTCAACTCATCCGATCGAGCATTGGTCGCTAGCCTGGGGCACCAAGTTGTTGACACGCCAGAGGCATTTCACCGCGTGACTGGCGATTGTTTCCTTTTCGGCATCCATTTATACCGCCCCATCTATGCCTCGGCGTTGCGGCATCAGCTGCCGACCCTCTTCGCTGGCACGGGTTGGGACGTTTGGGACCGGTAAATGTTTCTTGTTCAGAGAATCGGCTTGTGCGGATTTTAATTTGCTGGCAGAGTCTCGCTTCCACCGTCTCATGATCTAGATAATCTGAAGAAAATGCATGACACCTACATGCAAGCCGCTTTCCCACCGGATTCTTCCTGCACAGCCTTCAGTGGTACATCACTATACTGGCGCCCTTTCTCATCATCGTCGACTATGATGCAGGATATCACCTCAAGTCGACCTGCAGGGGAGGCCCGCTTGAGTTGATGTCTCCCAGTATATTTTGACGTTCACGCATTAAACCGCGAAAAAGTCGGGATAATAGTGGGTTTAATAAGAACCCCGGAGCAAACCGCCGATTCATCTCAAAACTCAAGGTTCATTGCCCCTGCTATTGAACAGTCTGAACTACCCCACTTTCAAATCGAGGTATGATATTCCCAGGACCGACGAGGCAGCTGGCAGCCTCATGACGTACATTGAATGTACTTGTTGCCAACAGGCGGCGCACAGACGTCATCCGAATAACATGGTGGAAAGTGCCGAAGATAAAAGGCTAGAGAGCGGCGTCTCGACATGTTTTTTGGCGTGCGGAAAAAGTAATTGGCCTGGTTGAGTTGTATAAAATGCCTGACACCGCTGGTGCCTGAGGCATGCGAATGCAAAAACCAGGTGCACTTCAGTTCTTGTCTTCAGTATGACACGCCTTCAATTTCTTGGGAACAACATGAAGGAGAACATTCGCAACACACGGGTTTCAGTATCATTACCCAGCCACCACTTGAACTACTTCATGGGCTCGGGTTTTCATCTCAATCGCAAGGGAGATGTCTTGTAGCAAACTATCCATCATGAAAGTTCCATGGTACGGGGGAGAAGCCACCAAAGTATCCTAAGCAATGTATAAAAAACATTTTCCAGGGGAATCAGTGTTATGCAGATTTACCTAAAACAATTCTAGTTTGTCGGAACCTCGTGAACGCCCATAATCAGCTTCAAAGACCCAGACGAGATGTAGTCTACAGGTAAAACGAATCCTTTTAGTATAAGTCGTATCGTTTTGTATCAGTGTTGAGACGATCTGAGGTCGTCCAGGCTGCCTCATCGAGTCTTGGGCATCATGTTCGATCGGTCAACGACGCCGGATAGATTAAGAAACTGTCTTGCCGCCACAATCCGGAATCTTGACGCCCTTCTTCAAGTTGCGGTTGATGTCCATCAGGCCCCATTTATCCTCCCACTCCTTGCCCTTCTCGTTGAATCGGATCTTCCAAGGCTCATCAAAGGCTTCAAACCAGAAGTACTGGGTGCCGTTCTTCAGCGCGTCGCAAACCCAGTCTTGCATAAACTGATTCATTTCCTTGATTCCCGCCACCGAGCCAACTTCACATGCTCCGGCGGGAAGTGGGCCGCAGTTCTTTCCACCAGCGCTTGGCCACCCGGTTTCGGCTATGATGTTTTTGTTCTTGTCCGTCTTCCAAAACTGGCCGTCTTTGCCCTCCCAGAAGGTCCATGTCCATGACGCGGCGGTTTCGGCCGAGACGCCGGCGAAGAAAGGATGAATGTTGGCCATAATGTAGTCACTGTCCTTGGCCAACTCCGTCGTCCAGTCATCGCCCAGATCGGATGTGGCGACGGGCAGGTTGATGTTTTTTGCCGATAATTTCTTGCGGACGTCACCTAGTACACTGGCCAATGAAGTGATGGTCATTTCTTTGCGAAAAAGAATTTCGTTGGCCACGATGATGCCCTCGAACGGGCCGCTGCCATACTTTTCCAGTATGTTCCACATCTGTTCCAGTTGCCGTGCATTGGTCGTCTCATTTTTATCCTGCCACACACCCAGCCACATCTTGATATCCTTTTCCATGTCCAGCTTTTTTAAGGCGTGTAGAACCATCTCAGTCTGGTTGCAGTCAGTGCCGTAAAGGCGGAGCTTGTTAGTGAGCTGGCTCAGCACCGCCACATCGCGTGTCACATTATTCTGAGAAGGCGGATTCTCCAAGCAATCGGGATATTGAGTATTGTATGGCGTGTAGTCCATGCCAGGAAATACTTTATGGAGATTGGCGTTGTTGAGGAGAGCCTTGATTTCGCCGCTGTTGATGTCTAGATCGCCGTTTGCCTTGGTGTCGTCCGCCGCCGACTTGTCCGACTTGTTCTTGTTTCCAGCGACAAGAGACCCGACAACACCGCCGACAATAGCGCCAACAATGAGAAGGAAGACGATGATAATGGTGATCCACTTGCATTTCTTACTTCTACCTCTTTGCTTCGAAAGCCAGGCCGAAGGCTTCTCCTGACTTGCGCCTACATCAAGTGCGCGGCTCGTACCCGCTTTATTTGCTTCTGTCAGTAAGCACCATGCACACAGTGTTGAGGCCAAATCTACCTTGTTTGTCCGTCAGACCTTCCAAGGCTGCAGGGCCAGTGCCAGCACCGGCAGCTAGTGCAATTCCAGGTCTTTTTGATTTACTCCTTCCTAATCTTTCAGGATTCGACCCCGTGAAAAAAGAAGATCGTTGAGGTCGCCTTGCATAAGTCAGCCCGTCGTCACCATCGTCTTCAATGCTGTCAGGGTCAACCAGCCCTATGTCGACGCCTGCATGCCGAGGGTTGCTGCTGTAGGACGGGTAATGTTCGTCGCCGAAAGATTCGGCCTGCCCAAAGCTGTTGAGGCTCCTCGACGGTGAATGAGTCGTGGGTGGTGTCCCAAACGGATTGAGACTGGATGCTGAGTCGTGGTCCATAGGATACGGGGGCCGGCCAGTATAAGGGTCGTATGGATAGCCAGCGCCACCAGCATAAGGAGAATATGGCTGCCTCGGAGCTTCAGAATTGAAGGCTCGGGAGGGAGGCGGAGGGATGCGCCCATCGGTGCCTCGAGCTTCATCAAGGGCACTGTAGTCTGTTACATCGTATGAAAAGCCTGCTGCCGTACTAGATTGACTACGGCTGTCAGTTACGACAGGGTCAGGTGCACAAACTAGTCCACTCACTTGAGGTCGTCGGGGATCGCAGAAGAGCCACTCCCGCCATAGACAGGTTGAGAGTGCGCCGGAGGTATGGGCCTGTCATGGCTGTTCTGGGCGAGAACAGGGCGAGAATAGTCGTCGTAGTCTCGGACTTCGAAGTTTGGAGGGCGCTGGAGCGAGGTATTATCATAGTAGGGGGATACAGATCCGCTATGGTCTTGAGAGCCTGGGCCGTGTCCGGTGTGATGACGAGTCAATTCAAGTCGTCTCTCGTAAGGATCATCGTTATGATAGCGCTGCATTGTGAGGCCGGTTGTGGGGAGCTGACAGGATCAAAAAGGTCCAGTCCGGGTCGAGGAAAGAGCGGTATCAGAGTTGAGGGTAAATGAACGAGCAATTAGGAATCTGTAGCAGCGGTACCGGATGCTGGCCAACAGCTGCGCAGAGGACAAAGCCCGGAGCAAAGTTGGGTGTGCTCTCGGCGATGAATAAGATGCCGGCACGGGCCAGCGTGTGGCAGTTGCGTTGCAATTGCGGGTCAGCGTGCAGAGGCGCTCGGGCGACCGAGCCACCTGATTGCCTATCGGGGGAGGCGGCAGGAACAAAGACGGGGCGAGTAGTCAAAGAGTATGGCGGCGGCGAAGGAGACGAGGCGGAGGGAAGAGGGCGAGGAAATAATATGGACACAGATTTTGGGGGTGTGTTGGTCCAGCTGCGACCAACAGACAGCGGCGGGTGAAACCAGCGCGGAATGCGGTCGTCGCTGGGGAAGATGACGTTGCTGGCTATCGCTTGCACGGATATCAACTTGATGACGCTGACGCCGGCGCTTTGTGGCCGCATGCGATAGCGAAAGAGAAGATGGCGATCGGTTGAGGCCACGATGAGCGAGGAGGTTGCGAATTGTGAGGGGAAAAAGAATGTAGAGCAAAGGACGAGATGGAAAAGGGGGGGGGCGATTCAAGGACGAGTCGAGAAAGGTGGCCGGTAGCGTGGAGCTTGCGCAGTGAGTGATTATACAGCAGGGGGTTATTTCTGCATACCTGTTACGGTGGTGGGTGGGCTGTGCTGCAGGCTGTACTCGACGTTATAGCATGGTTACATACAAGCCAGGCTGGAACGCAGTACGTGGCAGTCTGTCCTGTCAAAAAGACTGGGACGTGAATCAGTGGGCGTATGTACTTCAGGTCAGGCACTTCTCAGCTATGAGCGATACGTAACGTGCTGTGGTCATGGCCAAGATAGCACACGAGGTGATTTTCCACGAGGTCAAACGCCATGCGCTTGGATGGCAACTGCAAAGAAAAGCATGCGCTAGCAACGATGAAGTTGATGGATTTCTGTGCCTCGTCTGTTCCAACTTGCAAAGCATAATGGAGGATTTTGCTCGTGCGAAGTGTATGAAAGGTACGCCCCATAACAATAAGTGGACCTCGAGCTGCAAACGGGAGTAAGCATTCGGAGCGAGGCCAACCCTGCCCGGGAATACGGACCCGGCGCGATGGTATCCGGCGCCAAAGTACAAGTTAACTGGGAACGAGAAGGGGTTTCGGGGCCTTGGAGGAGAGCAGGGGGCAGAGGACAGAGGACGGAGGGAAGAGGGCAGAAGGCGGTCTCGGTTGAAAATGCGTCGAGTTTGATATACAGATTGCCTGTTTGTGCTTGGCTAGACCCGCAGCCGGCCACTAAACACTGGGTGTCACGGATGCTGCAAGGGTTCCCACATCGGGCGGCTCGAGTTAGCTAGGTCATCAGAGCCCGTCAATGCAGCCTCACCAAAAGGCACGCGGAACTTCTCCTACCCGCGAGTTCGCGACTGCTCAGTCCGGGAATCGGGTCTAAGGGGGTGGATGCGCACGACTCTCCCGGCTGCCGTCCTGCTGACCGATCGAGCCACGCTCAAGTTCGCCACGAGAGGATCCGAGGTTGCTCTGTGTTCACCAAGTCGTGTCGCCAACAGCACTACAGGCAATGACCCAGAATCCCCTCGTTGCGGACGCGGCCTTAATAGCCCAAAGCTTGGAGTTCCTTTGGTCAGTAAATCCAACGTTTCCAGGCACCCAACTTAGCCCACGGATGTGACTCGGTGGACATGAAAGCCTCGCGCACCGCCTAATTACTAGTCACTTCGCAGGGGTTGAATTAATGATCAACCTTGTCACTTCATGCGGACGCGGACTAATAGCCTACGTACATCGGGGATCCATCAATAACCCTTGAAATCCGTTACGAAGGCTTGCTGCACATATGACAAAGGAGGGGCTTCGGAGGTGCCTGTGGTGCTACGAAGTACTTCGTAGCTACACAGCTAATGAGTGATCGGTTGGACCTCCCTGGCATGCGCATTGCCTCGCTCATCCAACGCACTTCAAGCGCCGGCCACAGAGGCCGCTGCTCGTTGCTGCCTTCTCTCAGCCCACTGCATCGGCCGTACATACAGTGAGGCATCAGCATTGTCACCTCAGGTTTCCATGGTGAGCTGAACAAAGCCAAGCTGGCAGCACTTTGTACCGAGACGCGTCTTCCTAGCCGCTGCTGCGCGTCTAGGCCATGGTCCTGCCTCCGTGCAATGCTGGCTGTCCAGCCCCCTCTATTTTCCAGCCCGAACAGGCTTTCCTGCCACCACATTTTGCATCGACTGCCGCCTCTCTCCCCCTTCCGATGCGACCAAGACCCTGGCCATACACGCGACTATCTCGCTCGGCTGTCTCTCTGGCCCGCCCTCGTCCAACCTCGGGCCACTTAGCACCGACCCCAACTCTTGGTCCCTGGGACCGCCGGGATGAAGCGGCTTCGCCCGTCAGCCTTTCTGCCTTAGCCTCCCCAGCTTTCGATCCCTGCGTTCGCCGCCAGCGCTCTGCTGGTCCGTCTTCAACTTGTCTCCTTCATGCCCGACTCCAGTCGGCGGCACCGAGTCGCTCGCGCCCCAGCCACAGCATCCTGCCGTCTCCCTCGAATCTCAAGCATCCGCATTTTGGCCTGCGCAGCGTCCCTTCCTCTCGCCGCCAGCGCCTTCACTTTCCAGCCTGACCCGGCGAACCCTTCGTCACACGTCGCAATTGCGACCAATATCAAACTCCGAGTCTGTCCCAGTCCAAGCCGTCCCTGCGTCGGCCGACTCTCCTCTTGGCTACATCAGCACCACGTTCTCGCCTCGGTTCTGCCGGCCACTCTCCTCTTCTGCTTCTGGGCTTCCAGCAACGCTACCCGAGAACCTTCACCAACAGCTTCACCATCCCTCCTCCAGACTACAAGCGGTGTCTGAGCCCTCTCCAGCATTTCAAGATCGGCACAAGCCTCACTCAATCGGCCGTCTCTCCAACAGCACCCGCAGTGCCATTCTCTTCGCCCTTGAGGAGGCACTGCGCCGTCCGCTTTCTTTCACACCGGATCTTGTTGAGGAGCTCGCCAACATGGCCCATCTCATGACCGTCAGCGGATCTTCAGGCACGTCCAATGGCCTTGACCTTGCGTCTCCTCGTCGGCCCCTCGCGGGACCCGCCCTCACCAGCTCTCCGTCCGGCATCAGAAGGTCCAAGGATGATCATGCAGGAACGAGCAGCTCGAGAGGCGCGACAAAAGGCAGAGGCCGAGAAGCTGGTCATGGAACGGGACAGGGCAGAGCAAGAAGCACGCCTACTGGAAGAAGCTCAACGAAGAGGCGCGGAGAAATCTCCTGGTGTTGCCGCAGGCCAAAGACCTGCTACCGATGCTCATCGGTTCATCGATAACCACCGTCCGGGAAAACCGGTGCCTGAATCCGCCCAGACTTCCGGAGTATCCGAGTCGATTGGGGCCACAAAACTATCCTCTCCTCAACCTCAACCCCAGACTCGGCCCCAGCCTCAGCCCCAAGACGCCCAGCGATCGCAAACGCAGGCTTATACAGATCCCGACCAGGACCGGCATCAAGCGGCTCGCCAGTGGCCAAATTCAGACGACCAAGGCACTGCCAACCTAGCGGCTCAGCAGCATTTGGGCACCTCGAAACCACGCAACTCCTTTCCGCACGCCTTTGAGCGATGGGAAACGCTGTCGGCACACTGGGAAGGCTTGACAAGCTATTGGATCCGGAAGCTCGAACAGAACAAAGACGAAATTCACCGCGATCCTCTGAACCATCAACTGGCACGGCAGGTGACGGACCTCTCTGCGGCAGGGGCCAATCTTTTTCATGCCGTAGTTGAGCTACAACGCCTCCGCGCTAGCTCTGAACGCAAGTTTCAGCGATGGTTCTTCGAGACTCGCACCGAGCTGGAGCGTGCGCGCGAAGTCAACGCCATGATGGATGCGGCTCTTCAAAAGGAGCGAAGGGATCGCACTGATGCGATTCGCGATGCTATTGAACAGGAACGAGGTTCAACCAAGATACAGAAGCAGCTCGCCGAAATGCGCAAAGAGTTGGCCATTTCTAAAGAGGAGGCTCGGCGGGCATGGGAGGAGTTGGGACGACGAGAGCAGGAGGAACGCGATCGCACCTTTTCGCTACAGGCTGGACTAACCACCATTGTAGGCGGCGTTCAAGTTGTGCCCATGAGACAAGGGGCCACCGGCGGCAATGGCACAACCCGAGATGCCGGTAGAGAGCATGAGTACGAGCAAGCGCTCGATTACCAAACGGAGCCCGTTGAGTCCTCGACGTCTCGAACGCCTTCACCGACCGCGGCGCGCAGCACCGGCAGCACGCCCCTGCGTCAACAGCTTCCTAAAGGGCCAGATGCGAGTAGCCAGGTGTCAGGGGGTCGAGAGGGTGGCTATGGCGATGGTAAGTGCCTACCGATCTTGAACATGCCTGGCCACAGCATTTTCTTCGTCTTTTGCCCTGTTCAGACTTTATAACGAAAATACAGAAGACCACCAAACTCCTGGCGCTTCCAACCCACCGGACAGCAGCCACGAGCGACCAGCGTCATCGGCCGGTAAGACACGGTGGACCGGCACTTACTCGGATTCTCAAGATTACACCGGCCAGGGCTACGGAGCTCCTGAATGGGAGACTATGCCAAGGCATCACCATCCGACTCGGCTGAGTGACGTAATTGAGGAGGAAGACGAGCGGAGCCGGACGAGCGCGAGCCGTGTTTAGGAGCCCGAATCAGGCGTATCCTTATATGGCAAATCTCATGTTGGCTGCCCAAATGAACGCCGTTATCAAAGGGTGATATCGTGGCATCAATCACGTGGCGCTGCCCGCAGCATCATTCAATTTTCTGTTCGGACCGTCCAGGGTCTTTTTCAGGCATTGACGTTTCTCCATCGTTTTTTTCATCGAGCAGTTTGTTGTATCTATTGGATAAGCGGGACGAATCCTTGGCACGGTAAACGACCAGGAAAGGTCAATGCTTGTGGTTTGGAAAGTAAGACTTCATTGAGCAAGCCGCCCGAGGTCCTGCTCGTGGGTCACGATTTTAGGGGAAGGGCGGTCTTCTTTACTGCGTGTAGTGTCGTCATGAGAACGAGATGCAACAGTTCCCGCGGGCACATACTGGTTACGGGGTGAGGGCCGTACCCGACCCTTCCACCTGCCCAAACGACGACAGTCTCCGGGTTGGAAAAGGCGAGGTCACAGCGAAAGGGCGGACGAATGATGCTCCAATTACTATTGGTACCGATGCTTTAAATACGAGGGATGGCGGGTGGACCGTAAATGCCGGGTTCGTTGTTGCAACGTCGGGAGAAGCCACGAATTTATAACTATAGACGTGAGGCAAGCCCCTGACCCGTGTCACCTCAACATATGTAGCCTAAAAATTAGCAATTTAACTATTCGAACCTCGTTTATAAGCCGTCACTCCGTTCCCCAAGCCTTGGGTGGCTCTTTTGTCGTGCAAGTCGTTTTCGTCATTCCGTAGGTCCTTGCCGTTGCGGCCAGGAGCGAGGGCAGAAATTCGGACTCAAATGTGCCCAGAGACGCGCAAGCCGCCACCAGGCACCGGCTCCCGGGCGCTTTCCATCTCCTCGAGCTGAAGCTTAGGGCCATCGGGCAGTAAACACTCGCGATGCCACGGGCCGACAAACATGCCGTCCGGGTCGGCACGGTGGCGCACGCGGCGGAACTGGACGAGGCGGTCACCGTACATGGCCTGGAGCTCGCGGTGGCGCACAGTAAAGTTTTTGGCCCAGTGTGGGTGGCCACCGAGGTCGCGCATCAGCCACTCGAATGCCTCGTAGTAACGCGCTCGGCATGGCGGGTCAAAGCGGTAGGGCCGGTATAGCGTGGCGTTGAGGAACAGCGTCGGCCCGTCATCGACGGTCGGGTCGAGCCAAGGGCGAGCATCAGTGACACGGGCGGCATCGGCGCCGGACGGAGATGTCATTGTCGATGCCGACGTGTCGCTGACACGCACTTCGACAGGCGCATGTACATAAAGCCCCTCGGCCGAGAACGGTATCCCGTGTGCCACATAGTCCGGGTGATCTGGCGGTAAGCGGTTGAGCCAGGCGCCGAGCCGGCGTAGAGCCTCGGGTCCGCGATGAAGCGGGATGGCCCATTCGTTGACGAACTGCGAATAGAGGCAGTTCATCAGCAGCGCGTCGCGGCCGGGCTGGACGGCAGCCGTGGAGGTGCCGTTGGCGAAGCCGTACTGCATGCCGAAGACAAACCACTCGACCCACGGCAGCACCCGCGGCACCAGCTGGGCGAGCAGGAGCAGATTATGGTAGACGTGGTAGCCGAGCGACGAGCGGTCGTAGTAGCTTACCGGCGGGTCGCAGCATACGGGCCGCGACTGCTCCTTGTCCAGCTCGTCC
>KB853153.1:4182-14692 GCA_000372705.1 Cerataphis brasiliensis yeast-like symbiont
GCACTTGACGATAGCTTTTTCATAAATAAGTTTTTTTCTCAGGTACTCTTGACGAGGTCAGAACCCCCTCGACCGTGCCCGCCTATGCGGCTGTTCAAGCGTACGCAATGGGACACAGTGACACGGGGACACCCTCTTCGCATCACAGCCCAATAGGCAGCATTATCATACCTTGGAACAAAATAGAGTCATTGGAAAGAGCGAGCCACCGAATCTCTCGAGCTGTGCTAGCATCTTTCTACAATTAGAGAGAAAGGGGAAGAAGTGGGGGGAGGAAGGGGTGGAGAATAGAAGGTTGGCACAAGAGACACGGATGGGAAGAAACGCCTGCCAAGTGGAAAAGAAGACAAGGCCCTCTTTTGCTGGTCGACTCGCTCTGTTGCCTTGGGCTGAATCGCTGAGCCAGGGGCTCATGCGCCTGGTCAGTCCGACTGACCGATTTGGTATGAGAACAATGATTTTCTTCCGCGAGACTGGATCATCCATGAAAAAAGCCTCGTATAACAGACAGAGATCGCCTTCTCTCCTTAATGGCCATGGCAGCCACCACTCAGCAAACTCCGAGCTATTGTGCAAGTAGGAAACTGAGAGTACACTTTGTACTTATGCCTCCCAAATCACCCAACCTACTCCAACCTCTCGGCGTCGGCTGGCTCAGCCCTCTGAAGAATGCATACAGACGGAGGGTTGATGAAAGGATGACAGCAGGGTGTAGCCCTCTCATCATCAGGAATCCAATTCTCCAACAATTAAAGCACCTCCCTGACGTTTATCTAGCCGGTAGTTGAACAGCTCTCAAAATTGGTGCGCAGGGTCATGCATGGGATCGATATCGCTTTACTGCAATCGGTTGCGAGCGAAACACATTATCGGATGAACGACGATGCGGCATTCGCAGGGATCTAGAGTTGTCTCAAAGGCTCGAGAGCCGTCCCAGAACATACAGTTAATTCAAGTGAACTGCCCTAGTTACTGCGTTAAGGATTGAGACACTGATTGTCAAGACCGCGTGGATGCGGATGAGTTGCTGTTGGTCCGTCTAGAAATCTAGACGGCGCCGACGATCTCATCGTCTCTTGGCTTCGTATTGGCGGCTACTCTCTGTCTCCGTCTTGAGCCGTATGCTATGAGATGGTCCTCACATGTCTCTCCGACACAAAGTCCGAAAAGGGTCTGCAAGCCGATGCAAGACGACGGCCCAAGTGATTACACAAGCACAATTCTCCGTAGCTACGCATGCAGACCAATCGCACCACGAGCCGTCAAATCGCCTTACTGAGCTTCGTCGCCCATTAGATGAACAGCCCTCATCAGTAAGCCGTCGCCCATATCCGTCTACTCGAGATTCGCTTCCCTCACCTTCTTTGCGGGGTTCCCGATCTCTCCTTGACGGAGTGACAGCAGGTGACAGGGGAGATGCACTTAGGAACAAAGCGATTGATATGCTAGGTGCATTCTGCCCTGAGACCAATGACCGATTGGCGCTATTGTGTGGGAGATCAAACTGTTGACGCCTGCAGTCCCTGAAACGCCGGCGCTCAATTGCGTTTCAGTGTCAACGTGCAAATCGCTTTTCCAGTTTCTTCTTGTCAGTCCCTCGCCGCCCCATCCGTCCTTGCATTCACCTGACCAAGACTTGTACCTGCAAACCTTTCGATAGTGTATGAAATGGGGAACTAAAGGCTCAAGAGCGAATCAAAGACGAAGAAAACAAACGGATAGAAAGAAAACCAGCAGGATGAGCATGAAGGTCACGGCATCGGGCCGTAGCCACCGTGACGTGGGCAGCCGGGCAAAACACCCCCAATCCATAAATTCGCCGACTGAAGCCCAAGCCAAATGGTTCAATAAAAAAAACAAAGAGCGGGCAAAAGGGGGGGGAGGGCGAGAGGCATATGAGACGCACAAATGGAGCTGGCGTGCCTGCATGCACTTAGTAGAGATGATTTCAGCTCAAAAAGAGTTTTTATTAAGGCATGGCGCTCGCTCTCCTTGTTCAAAAAGAGATTTTCAAGGCATCGTGCATGTAGCCTTCCGTCGGACAGTACGGACACTTGTAGCGCAAGCCTTTCGCGATCTTTTGCAAGCTATCGCGGCAGATGACATGTCCACAGTGCAGCATCATGGCCGGGTTCTGGTCCGTTGTCTGCTCCTTGCTTACAGGGCAGACGAAGATGGGGTGATAGATCATGGACTCGGGGAGGGGCGTCTCAAAGGCCAGTTCGTTCTCTGTCGTCCACTCCGTCTTTTGCTGCTTCATATATGACGTGTACTTGATGAGACGAGGCAGCGCAATGGCACCGGCCGTCACGGCCACGTACAGCGGCGATTCGGCAGAGAGGCCGAGTAGTGAGCAGAAGTCGCGGGTGAACGAGGTAGCGATGTCCTCAAAAGCGGAATGGATTTCGAAGATCTGGTGATACGGTGAAGCTTCGATATTGGGCGCGTAAAGCATGGCACAGCAGAGTTGCTGGATCTCCTGGAGATGCCGCGACTGGAAGCGAGCAAAGTTATTGCGAGCATAGGCCATAGCACCGCGGTGACCGTTGTTTTCGTCGTCCGGGAGACCGTTGACGGCGGGTCCCTTGAAAAGCCATACAAACTGCAATTTACATAGTTCAAATTCGATATTGCTATCCTGAGCTTCGAGCCGGAGGTTATTAGCATGTGCCCAGTCTATGGCTGGCGACAGGTTGCGTTGCTTAAGCTGAGCGAGAATGCAATACATCTCCGAAAATTTATTCTGTAAGCTCTCCGACAAGCTTTGCATAGACGACCCTCGCTCGCCGTGCTGTTTCGTTTCGTCATCGTTATCCACGTTGATCTTCGATTGGGCGGGTTTCATGAACGCCAGTGGGTCGTGATGGCGTTGTTCCTGTTCCTCTTGCAAGAAGGTTGAGGCGACAGAAAATTGGCCTTCACGCAAAAGGTGCATCGCGATTGCTCGATTTAGCAAGCCCGGGTTATCAGCCATGGCATCCGCCTCCATAGGGAGTTCTCGCGGTGGAAGCGCCTAGGAGGACGGGGTTCAATGTCTGTAGTTCACGTGGCGTCGAAGAAGATGTTGACCAACCTTGTCGAGAGCCTTTCCGAAGCTCTTTTGTGCCTTGTTCACCTCCTTTAAATCGCTTGTGATGGCTTCCAGTTGAGCCTTGACGGGATTCTGGAGCGTCGTCATGACCATGCCGATACGATGGGCATCATCATCTGTTCGCTCAAGGTCAGACAATGCGAGTCTTAGGGGGCTACTGGGGTATGGGGTAGCAGAACTCAGAATTAAATGTCACACATGCCTGTGGCAACCTGCTCTCTTGCTGCTAATAAGAGATCGACTATCTTGTCCACATCCTCGATTGCTGCGGACAAGTTCGATTTTTTCATACGCGCCAGATCCGCCAACAATGGGGCGAAGGGAGATGATGCATCTTCGTCCATTGACGCCATGGCCAAAATCGCAGTTTAAGCAGGTCTGAAAGAGTGAAAAACCTCAATCCCGACAAAAAGAGGAGTTTCGCTGTCGACCGTTTTTCCCTTGGAGAGCCAGGAGGAGCGAACGTACGATTCGGATGACGAAAGCGAAGATTAGAGGGTTGTATTTACGAATACGACGCCTCCGGCTCAGCAACGGCCAATCAAAGGCACCTGTTAGTCAGCCCTCACCAGATTGAATCCTACAGGCGATGAAGAGTGCATTTGCTGGAAAAAAGGAGGATAAAATAGAGTCAGAATCCTAGAGGGCCTCATTTCATGGAGTAAATAGCAGATTAAGTGTCATTTTGACTTCATACAGCACCAGTCGCAGGATGAAGCCTTGAGAATGCCTGCACTAACCATACTTTGGCTGGGGGCTTCGCCTTCACTCGCTCTTCTCACAATACTGCATCTTACTACTCGTGAGACTATTGTGATGGAATGATGGTAACACTGCGACCAAGTTGTCCCGACATTTTCCACAAGAGTTTTATCGTCAAGCTTCTCAATGCATAGACTATGAAAAGCTAGATGACTTCGTACAGTCGTTTAGGCGCGATGTTGATACCGCCATCTTCAACGACTCACAAGAAGGGGAAAGACCGAACTTGGCTGAAGTCACCGTCTTGTATGACCATGACACCACGCGTCAGTCTGGTAGTGTTGACCTTGGCAAGTCGGCGACGAAAACACTGCCAGACTTGGGAGTCTCGAGCTATTCTTGGGGATCATGAAGAAAAATGGTTGTAATTTCTGCTCCAAGATGTTCATGGCGAGTCTTGGGGACTTCAGCAAGCCGTTCTTAAAACTTTCTCGGCCTGAAGACTGGCCCAATGGGCTCCTTGAGGCGAAGAACACGGCTCAGTCGCTTGATGTGTGAAAGTATATTGACCTCAACGTAAAGAAAGAATTGAAGAAATCTGCTTGGCCTATCGTCAAGGCGGATCTCCCACTGCACTACTGTTTCTTCACTCCTTTCCCGAGACTACGCCGAATAAGAAGCTAGCAGCTTTTCGTCAGAAGGTGTGGCCCGGGAAGAGAAGAGAAATGAAGCTCGCCGAAACGGCCCTCACAAGGCTTCCGAACAAAGATGTTCAAGGCTTCACAGCTACTATCTAGGCTGCTATCGAAGTCCAAGGCCTCTGTCAGTCGCTCGAATCCAATAAAAAAATCACGATGAAAATAAGACTACTTAAATGTCCCTCTAAGCCATCTGAGAATGTGATGCCACGACATACAGGCTGATCATACATGCACCCATGTTGGAATCCAACTGGCGTCGCCGCCCCTTGTAGTGTCTTTGGTCAGAAATCTCACCATCCGACTGGGATTTGGAGATGGGGATCGTCACTTCCAAGGCGGACCTGAGCGGCCCCCCCCCCTAAGTTGGTCCTGTCCAGCCACTTCAAAATTTGACGATGAAGTAAATTTCTGTGGACAGAACGTGAGGCTAATGATCCCCGATGAAAGGGTACATGTAGTGTCAGATGGACCGATAGGTTGAGAGAAGAATAAGAATCGACCGCACCACACATTTGATACCGTACCACTGCATGCAGTCATCGTCCGACCAACAAACTTGTTGTTTTATTTTTTTAAGTTTTTTTGAACTTTTAAGATGGCGAGGTCTAGCCCAGCGCCCTGAGGCATGCCTCCGAAGGGGCCGGGCCTGACAGTGTTGTGACGCCCTCCTCGTCCAATCCGCGGTATGCGGCCTTACGCCTAGCTCATACAATTTTGAATCGAGATTTCCTCCTCTTGTTCCTAGCTTATCCCATGAAGGGGATTCGTGTGCAGTTCCGGCCACTACGCGCCCGGACCTCTTGCTCCTACAAGGACATGCCTGCGGACTCTTCCGCATCTACGGTCGCACGGCTTCCTATAGTATAGGCGTAGCAGCCAAAACTCGTTGCTTTGGACTCCATAGTAGTAGGCATACATAACTAACTGAACTGGGGCCATTCGCTTTGTGGGGAGGTTAAGCAGGTCAAGAAGGAAAATTCCGTCAACCCCCTTGCAGGGTACTCGCGCAAATATCTGAGGTACCTGGAATCTGCTACAGGTTGTTATGTGCCTGCGTACTGAAAAAAAATGGGGTGGTTCCGTCGTGAGGAACTCAGCCCCCAAGTAGTTATGCACTCCGCTTCAAGGAGACGCTCTTAATGGTGATGAACCAGGGCAGACAAGACTTCCAACGTTAAATTCAAGCCGTGTTATAACTGATCACTTTTTTAAGTTCATGGCATGGAAGACTGACAATGGCGACCTCACTTCGCCCGACTGGCAGCGGTGATCTGCAGTCGAGGTTGGCTCCCGCGCTGCCTAAAGGCCACCGCTTTCGATTCTACCACATTTCGACTCCACCCTTTAAGACAGCTGCACTTTGCTCCGCACCACCGAATGAATGCCCTGATCGCACATATTGCGAAAAACACTTTCTCGCAGTATCTGTCGAAGCTGCACCTGATCAGCCGCTATCCGGAGAAATTGAGAATTCAAGCCATCTCCCCTTTCCGGCCCGGTCCGTACTTGTTCTAGGACTTGAAGTTTTTGTCTATACGACGGCCTTTTCTACCACGCTTTTCATTTCTAAAGCTGACTCGACTGGCTTTCTTAACGTCCTCGGCCTGGCGAAAGGCGCTGTAAGCCCGTTACGAGGAATTTGTACAGCCTTCATCCGGCATCTCGCTGAAAACAGGCGGCGCAAGGGCTTCCAGCTCGTCGTCAGCTTGTTTGCTCGCGCACAGGACCAATACCTATTTCCTGGAAGCGCCAAATATTACGGCAAGCATATTCTCGACGATCGGGGTCTCGTCAAATGGTGGTGTCGTGTTCTTGACCCATTGCTTATACCCGCCCCTATGGGCGATTCAGTCATACCGTGGAAAAGGGCAAAAGGCTACTTGGTCGTACCTGGCCTCGAAGCCATCGATGCTCGCTCTTTACTTCCACAGACTCGGGGCAATCAAACTTTCTGGCTCATCGGCCATCCATTGAAACTGATATCTCACTATTCAAAAGAATTTAATGTGGTACCTCTACGTTGTCTGATTCCTAGATTTCCGGATGATCCGAAATCTCGCTTCCGAGACGAATTAGATGCAGAGGCAGCTACATGTGGCTCGATGCGGAAGAAAGGCAACTGGAAAAGCGTGAAGAGTCTCGATACCTTCTGGGAGATGATGGGGTTTCGTCAGGAATGCTCAAGTGGCAAGATGACAGGGTTCATTTGGGTCGTATTCGATGACCAGGACGAAGATGAGATGAACGAGCAGCGTCCCAACATGTGCTCACTCTCAACACCTCAAAAGCCCAGTCCTCAAATCATAGCACCAGGTAAACACTTCAGCGTAGCTACTAAAAGACTGCCGCATACTCAGAAAAGACCTGGCGTCAGTACGCAAATCGAGATGAGTAGCGACAACAGTCAGAACGAGCCGCACATGCATACGGATAAGCAAGTCGCAGAGACAGTCAAGCAAAGAAAGCGGAAGATGAAATCGCTGACGAGAAGACGCCTTCGAGGTGTTATTAGGCCTTGCCCACCGCGAGTCAAAAGCGAACGGCGAAATTACCTACTCAAGCAATCAATGATAAGCAAATACTACTCATGGCCCCTTGATGGAAGGGGCGAGAAGATCGTTGACGATGACGGCTTCAGGCGAATCGTCGAGCTGCTCATGCATCTCGACTTTGCAACACTGGACAAAGCCATAGGTAGCGCTAGACGTTGGATAAATGAGGCCGGGACGAGCCAGTCGTGGGGATTTGAAATCGTTGGCACAAGAGAGTCTACTCAAGAGGCCGAAGACGACCTAATGCTGACGCAAATCAACAATATTTCCGGTCTAGTGAAGAGGAAAAGAGCTGATATGAGTACGAGAAACTCGGGATCAGCAACCTACCACAGTAAACCCAAGAGCACTTCGCCAGAAGGGAGAAGAGATGGAACAGAAGAAACTCAGCCACACGTTCGCTCATTAGATCCTCAGCTTGTGAGGAAAAAGCCAAAGACCCAATATTAGAGCTCCACTTCAGAGAGTAACAAGCAGCTGATATGAGTACTCATGGAATGCCCACCGTAGGACATGCCATGAGATTCATGTATGGCCGTGACGAAGTAGGAAGAGTTACGAGCACTTCCTTTCTTAAAGTTTTGGTGTAATCGTGCACCAACGGGCTCATCGACGAATAGCTAGCTGGTAGGGAAGGGTCTTCCTCAGTCTCTTCAATTTTCCGCTTCGCAGAACGCTCGAGCTCTGAAGCTAGCTCAGGACACTGGTGCAATCCGGTTTACACATGCTCTATGTCAGTAGAAAGTCTAAAACGGAGGCTTATTCATATGCACCCGTTTGCCGACGTTGATTCAGTTCGCAAGCATGTCGCGTCTCTCGGAACCATATATCGTGATAGTGAAAAACACTTTCTATGGGCCAGTTTTATCCTCGCCACTGTGACCATCGTGATGTCGTTTTATATCTCAGCTCCACTTCTCAAGTACTCGACGTTGACTGCCGAGATGGCCTGGCCGCCAGACAACACAGCCATCACATTCCGCATGCTGAGCTCTTCGAAAGCCGAGTGAGTCTCGACTGTTCCTCCGGCGTTGTGGCAGGTGAGCATCACGCGGCCTGCCTCGACAAAACGCCTCAGGCCCTCGTGTGGACGAGGTTCGGTAGCGTGAACATCTAGAGCCACGGCACTGAGGCGGCCTTCTTCCAAAGCGACAAGCAGGGCATTTTCGTCAACAAGAACGCCACGAGCAACATTGACTAGCCGACTACCGTGGCTCATTTGTGCCAATGTCGAAGCATTAATGATTGGTGTTGCCCCTGGCCTGGCAGGGATGCAAAGCACCGTGCAGTCCGACACACGAAGCAGGCCCTCGAGGGTGTCGTGAAAAGTGGCTTTTGCAGGTTGCTCTAGCCCATCACTTTTCCGCTCGATATCGTAATAATGAATGTTCATCCCAAATCCCTGATGACAGTGCAGAGCAATGCGGTGGCCGATGTTTCCCAAGCCGATGACGCCGAGGACCTTGCCCCTGAGGTTATAAGCCTGCGCTGGGGCTTCGAGGTGGCATTTCCGAAACGCGGTGACGCTCTTCGACATAGCGGCTGACATACACCACGGAAGGAGTCGGAAGGTTGAGATGATCAAGGCAGCGGCAAAGTCGGCAACGGCGTCGGCAGAGGCGGCTCCTCCGTTGCAATATAAGATACCTGGCAAGGGGGATACGACGGACAATCAGTAGTGAGCAAATGACAAGATGGTCGTAAACAACAGCCAGCCCAGAATACCTCGCTTGCCAAGATGCTCTGTGTCAACCCAGTCGAAACCAGCACCAGCACTCGCGAAGACTTTCACCCGCGGGGGAAGCAGGTCTATCAGCTCTGCATCCCACGCACCCATTTCGCCGCCGGTGGCCCAGTGGGGTCGGAATATGGCCTCGAGGCTGCCCCATGTTCCGTTTTCGAGGGCTTCCTTAAATCGCCGTCGGCATCGATCTGAAGTAGAAGGCCTGATGACATGATACTGGCGGCTCAAAGCCTCGTATGTCGAAGGATTGAAGCAGATGGGATCTCCAAGATGAAGAATACGGGGCCTATCATCCTTCGAAACTCGCATCTTGTGCGTATCAGGCGTGCTCGGAGCCATCAGACCACCTATTCGCAGCTCGCGAACTGAAGCACTCGAGGGATTGATGAGTTGGTCTTAAGAAGCCGAATTGGCCATCGTGGGAAATGAAACCTCGAGATTTATACGGGAGGCAGAGGGGATTGAGGGTGAACTATGGCAGTCACCATTTCCAGCTGACCTTGCTTTGTCGTCCCCGCCTTGTCCGCCATCTGTGCGCCCAATGGCGGCCCGGGTTTTCATGATTGGCGTTTAAAAATGACAGAGATATGCTACGACTACCTCCAAGCTTCTCCATCTCTTTGCTTGAGCAAAGGTTGGCATAAGCGCTGTCGCAGCCACTAAGCTTGCCTTAAGCAATCTGCATGGTTCCGCCGAAAATGCTCTCTGTCATCCTTGTTTCTCATCTTCTGCTGCCTGTCTCCTCCTCATCTTGTTACCTTTCCTGCAGATAGGACAGGTGACTAGAGACAGCAGTGGGTGCATCGGGGTCGCACCATCTCTTGCCTCGGCTGCTTCGTGAGTTGAACTGTGTGTTTCGGTGTTCCGCCTTCGATGTCATAGTGCCATTATCACAACCGATCGGCCACCAGAGCTCGATGCGGCTCTGATGCCCTGCAATCGATTTCAAATACGACCGACACATAATTTGATTAACACTTCCAAGACGCGTTTTTCTTCCAGCTCGCCAGATAAGTTACAAGTCCCCGTTGAATGCCCTTGCGTCCATTGAAACGATGAAGTCTCTAGTTACTTGTTTTGTCGTAGCCGGCCCATTTCCCTTGTCCCCTCAAACCTAGTTTTGCACCACTCCTTCCCCCTCTCCTATTCTTTCTTTGCTCTACCTTTCAAGCGCACCCTCCTCATTACTCTACTGACCGTCCTTGGAATCACATCACACGTTTTGTAGGAAACGATTCGATAAAGCATTCACCGATGCACTAAATCACGTTACTCTGCTAGAGATGAGGATGCCTGAGGCAGATACAGGCACGTGACTTCGTGATACTAGACCTGGACGAACCCTGGCAAGCCATGAGAGACAGATATTTAGGGAGGACGGGTAGGCCGCAAGGCGAGAGGATTTGGAAAATTCAAGCAACTACCTACCTCACGAGTCTACTCTGCAATCTACGCGCTGTAGAGAGCGGACGCTAAGGCAACCTGTTGCTCATCCCGACTTGGATCCTCAGAGATGCATGCAGTCAGACGGGCTGGTAGGTCGCGCCGTCGAATATTCCAACCTACAGGTGGTAGATCTTGCCGAAGCCTCCCGAGCAATGAGTTGAGCCAGGAAATTAAGAGCGTCAAATTGCTCATGCCAATTTTTCATAACTCAAAAACTCACTATATTTAAAAATGGTACGAAGGTTGGGAACTTAACTATCCGGACCAGAAAAAG
>KB853157.1:2345-15016 GCA_000372705.1 Cerataphis brasiliensis yeast-like symbiont
CTCCTTTTTCTGCTTTGCCTCAAGGAGCCGGTCTTGCATCAACCATTGACCTCGCCAAAGTTGAACGGCTCCCTGACGGTCGGCCAAACTTCACGTTCCACGGAGGCCTTTACAGTGGTCCGTCTGCTAGGGCCGGTGAATGGGTACGGACTATGTGAGCGCAGGCGGCCATGCCAAACCAGGCACCTGCCCAAGACGCCTGCAGCTACAGGAACAAATGTTCCATCCGACCCGAGGATTGGTCGTCAGAGCAGGCCCGGAATGTTTCGAGAAATTGGCGAGAATATAGCCAACCCTCAAGACGAGCCTCATTCCGTACAGCGTTTAGCCTGAAAGAGCGGCCGAAGAGTTACGGAATGATTTCTTCAGTGTTAGACTGTGGCGGCAGAACAACCAGCCTTTGTGGATTGACTTCGTAGAAGACATTCTGACAGTCTTGAAAAAGCACTGAGTTCTTGGTGCTCCACAGATGGTATTTTCCTCCCTTTGTCCCGGTTCTGACGAGTTGGCCCTCGAATTTACTGAGAGGGCTCCGTGACTCTCCTACTTCCTCCCGAGCTATGATCAGAATGTCCCAACATGGCAGACCCACGTCAACAGGATCCTATCATCATCAACCAACAACTATGAATCGGTCGATCCACCAAGGGCAAGGCAACCGCCATGTGGCGCTAATTCTGCGGCCTCGCAGCCGAGGTCGCGTAAGAGCGCACACCAGGATGCGAAACAAAACGCGGGGCAAAATGCATCCTTCTCCTTCTCCCATCATTCTGTTGGGGAGATATTCTCAAATACACGGAAGGGTGCAGATACGAACCTGCGTGGTGGAAATTCTGTATCTAAGAGTGTTAAGCCCCTCCGAGCGATGGCCCCGAGGCCTGAAAGTGATCAAGCTGAGACCACACTTGCGGTCAAAAGCCTCGAGACATTACAGTGTAATAGCAGAATCAAAATAGGGACTATTGGCACGTAGATGAGTTTTTTCTTCTTATCAGCACATCGCCCACTTCACGCCTCTCTTCCCCCCCCCTGGGCCTTCCCCCCCTGCTGGCTGTGTGCTGGAAAATTGTGATCCTGAAGTGAGCGCTTGTAAGACCGCGACCTGAAATCTTCATGGGTGCTGGATGTTTCAGTTATGATGTATAGATGAAATCTGGAAATGTCAATATGCGTACAGCTTCTGCGACGCCAGGCGGCCCTGGGGCTGTCGTGCAAAAGGGAATGAGAAAGGCGAGGGGTTTGGACAGGTGATTGAGGGAGTAAACGAGAAATACAGGATGAGGAAGTTAGTAAAAAGATGATCGTGCCGCTTACTTACTCGTCCCTCACCCAGCTTTCGACTCGTCTCGCCCGGAAATCACCGGTCGTTTCTTGAGCGCCACTCACTCTCTCTTGGTCCCGGCCAAGAGCTCGGTGTGCAGCGCATCACGGCCGTCATCTTCACCGGTCGAGGGTCGCGTGTCGAGAGCGGAACACTTCGGGAGTGGCGTGCCATCGTGCGAGGCGCTGCCAAGAGTGCTGTCACTAAAGCCGCCCGACGTCATCGGCCTTGTTTTGTCGCAGGTGTCTGCAAACGGGACTTGGGACGGCGGTAGAGTCGCCGTCATCGCCTGGTCCTCGAGAGGGCTCGTGGGCGTCGACATCGTTGGCAAGAGCTTCGACTTCCGGCCCCAGCTACCTCCCCAACCGCCTGTCCTGCGCTTCTCGCCCGCCCAGGCAGCCCAGCTGGACATGTAGGCGCTTGCCTTGACGCCGACTGACTGTACCGTCTGCTGGGCTTTGGTCAGATCCATGGAATACTGGGGCTGGAGTTTGTTTTCCGAGGGGGGTTTGACGTCCTGGGTCTTGGCCTCTTCTGCTCGGCGCCTCTGAGACTCGCGCAGGTACTCAACATCCGAGTACAGCCTGTTGAGCATTGTCGACGCTTTTTCGCGGCCAACAGCTAAGTTGCGACCAAGTATCTCGCGGCCCTGAGCGAAACGCTCGTCGAGATGGAGATCCTTGACCTGCTCAGCGATACGCCTTTGAACGTCGTCGAGGTTCAGTCCGCCGGCGCAGGGGTGTTTCGGCTCGGACACGGCAAAAAGATTCGAGTCGGTGTGGGCGTTCCATATACGATAGTTTTCAGTACGCATCCAGGCGCCAACCCAGTCCATGCCGAAATCGACGGCCGGATCGTCGGTACCCGCGTAGGCTTTGGGCCCATCGGCACTGGCAACGACAAAGTTGTGAAATTTCACGGAAGCTATCAGGCCAATAATGTATACTTCGAACTGCGACCTGATAAACTCTTCACTTCCCACGTACTGCATCGTACTGGGCCGGCTCGGATTCGCCTCATCCCAGGTCTCGTTGATCTCATGGGTGAGAAAGTCTATCCACCTGCGGTCAGCAGCAGTCAGGGCCAAGGCCGATTTCAAGGACGGCGACGTGATGATGACGGTGTCCTCATCCAAGTTTATGAGGATGTCGCTGTAGCGATCTTTTTGCTGAAGAAGAAGAGAGTTGGTGCTTCCAACCAGATAGGACTTGGTTCCAAAGTCAGCCAAGATATCGAGCTGCTGCAGCGGCGTATAGGGACCGAAGAAGCTGCCCTAAGACACGGTTAGCCGTTTTCACCGGCACGCAAACGCAGCCAATCAGACCTTGCTAAAGATCTGCAGGGGAAGCCCCATAAAGGACAGGAGAGACCTCCGGTTGCTGCTCTGTAAACTCGTTGGCTGTGCCAGTTTTGTTTCATAAGAATTCAAGTCGGGATCCGCACAGTCTTGCAGGTTGTGCAAAAGTCCGGGTATCAAAGAAATGAGAGCAAATTGGACCATGCATAGTCTGTCGCAGCGGGAGCCGAAAAATAGCATCTGGACGAGGTCAGTTTGACGAGTCGATATTTGGATGAAAGACTCGAGCGCGCAACCTTTGGTTGGAGAAGGCAGCACTTAAGAAGGGTCAGTGTCTGCCACTTAAATTGGTGAATGAGTTCCCGCAAGCTTATGCCGAGATACTGGTCACGATCAGAATCGGTTTTCAGAAGCCCTCTGGCCTTCTCGTCTGCCAAGCTCTCCTGAAAGCGACGAAGAATCTCGACATCGGTGAATTCGTGCTGGGCGAACCAGGCCTGTGTCACAATGCTCAGTCGTTCGCGCATCATGCCAAAGAACTGCGGGCTGTCGGCAATGACGACGACGGCCTTCTGGACTGTCGATCGGGTGACATCGGGAGGCCTGTTCACCAGCTGATTGGAATCGAGCTGTCGTGTACACGATATGCCAAATAATGAGGTAGCCGGCTCAGTTTCGGTCTTTGGTCGCAGCAATGTGAAGTAGGAGAAATCCTCCTCGGAACTTGACATTTGTGAGCAAAAGCTTTGCGCAAACCCTGAAAGAGAAAACTGACGCATGCGCCCCGTCACTCAAGGCCATAAAGGGGAGCAGCGACCATCCATAGACAGCGGCAGGGTCGACGCCATCATCAACACCGAACCATGTTTCGACTTCGGGCCCGCGGGCATGATGGAAACCGACGACGGTGACGAGCGGCGCAAAAGCTGAGGCGACAGGCAGCGTATCGGATGGCGGTGGGCTGATGGGCGATAAAATAGATAGTACCTCAGCCCCGTCGCGGGTGTTGTTGCTTTCTTCGCCTGTCATGCTTTTTTGTCTCTTTTTCGCGCGACTGGACGCACCACGACTCCTCTTTCCTCCTATGGCAGCAACAAGTAGTAAAGTCAGAGAGGGGTAGAATCCACTTAATGAAGACCAGTTCGTGAGCTTGACTCGACGAGGGGCGACGGCGCGGGATGAATTGTCAATGACGCCGGGAGGAAAACTGGCTTTCTGTTCGTGCAAGATGAGTTGACTCGCTCGCAGTCTAGAGACGGGCAGCAGCCTGGACGAACAAGAGCGGGAGGCGCATCGTACGGCAAAGCAGTTACAGCTTGTTCATAACAGAGAGCGGCTCTGAGATTCTGCGACGTCGAAGAAAAAAGTACGCGAAGACTTTCGACAGGACGTCGTGGGCTGGCGATTGATCAATGCTATAGTTGTACGGCCAGTTGGTCAAATGTAGTATTCTTATGAAAGGTTGTTGATTAATTCTATCTGCGGCGCACCACTTTCCTATTCGTAGCGCTGCCACCATATTCACAGAGTAATAAACTTAGTGAGAACTACGACGGCGACGGATAATGTGTCACGCCGGGCCCAAGTTGCACGACGTTGACACTAGGGAGGGGCGCGTTATTGTGAGGCCTTCAAGGGTTAGCGCCCGTACAAAGTTAGAGGTCTGGAGACTCGGTAGTTAGATCTCTCACTTGACAAACCGTTTCCCCACCCTTGCGCCACCCCCCGCCTTGCGCCACGTAACCGCGCCGCTGTGGATCCAAGTCGTTATTGATGTGTCCTGTCCTCCCCTTTATTTCGATCCGACGCGCCTGCTTATTAATTTATGATCGCGTGGCGTAATTAACGTGAACGAGTGGTACCGGGTAGGAAAGACCATTGATGCACCTTCACAATTCTTCAAAACTTCGTCGGATTTGATGACCATCTCTACGCTCAGGAAGGGTTTGAATTTTCATTTTTGTGAAGAAACGGACTTCCAAAAGCGTGAATTTTTTAATATAAAATTTTCATGAAGATTTCAACTGGTCCATACTTAACAAAAGAGCGAACGAAGCGCCCTGGTCAAATCAACCTTCTAGCCGTTACCTTATCAAACATCAGCGTCGTGACGACCACCATAAGACCTTGTTGAATGAAGCTCTGAAGTTCACACGTGATCAAGGGAGGCGACGAAGGGAACGAGGGAGAACCCGAACGAGTCTCGATAATCTGAGCAAAGCCATGATTTTACCCGACTACAATGAATGTAAGCGATACGGCAACGAGGTTTCCGAATGTCTGTAATAGCACGGGATCCATGATGCTGCACATTTCCCCTTGAGGCGTTTCCCATAGAAAACTTGGACTCCCTTGTAAATATACGAATCGAATATCGCCACCTCTATTATCGTCTGAGTGATGAGCCTTGAGTTTTCTTAAGTCAGATGGACGCAGATGGCCCGAAGTCCGAGGATGGGACCATCGCGAGCCGCCGGTCCGGTAACATGGAGTTGCTGATAGAGAGCACGTGCGCACTGTACATCTCACATCCGCTCTATCCAGCGTGCACAGGACATATACAGGGCGCAGAAAACATAGAGATAATTAGCTGCTCCCGGAATCGGCTGGCGAGCTTCTTTGCAAGAAGCCCAAAGTCGCTGGTCAATGGCGGCTTGGATCCTCACGTAGGCAGCTGACTCATCAAAGGCCACCTTACATTCGGCTCTACCTTGAGTCCTACAGATAGATGGCTGCATCTCTCCATCTTCTTCACCCGTTCGGCCCAGCGGACTGCTACATCGGCTCCCCCAAAGGTCTTCTCCTCCTTCGGCTCCGCGACCTCGCACCTCTCCCGTAGCGACGCTTCCTACGCGAAACCATGGTTAGACTCAAGGCCACACTGCGCCACTGCGCCGTGACCAAACTACAGCAGCTAACCACCCTCAGCAGGCGGCGCAGGCTCTTGCCAGCACTGGCCACGATGACATGATCGTGAGCTGCTTTTTACTCTTCTGTGTCAAGAATGGCCATCTAAGGCCATAGGCAAGTGTCACTGACCTATAGCCAGCACGATGCTGTGCTCGACTACTATGGCCGGAAACTGGCTACGTGTTCCAGCGATCGAACCGTCAAAATTTTCGAGGTTGAAGGCGAGACGCAACGTCTGATTGAGACGCTGAAGGGGTGTGTTTGCAATATGTTTGCTACCTGAAATTGGACATTCGGGCTAAGTCAACTTCGAATGTAGACATGAAGGCGCTGTCTGGTCTGTTGCCTGGGCGCACCCCAAGTATGGGAATATCCTGGCATCGGCAGGATACGATGGCAAAGTTCTTCTCTGGAAAGAACAAGGCCATCCAAGCAACCAGTGGCAGAGAATTTACGACTTCCCTCTACACAAAGCCTCGGCCAACCTTGTCGCCTGGGCCCCTCACGAGGCAGGATGCCTCCTCGCCTGTGCCTCGTCGGACGGCAACGTCAGCGTCCTCGAGTTCAAGGACAACAGCGTCGACCATACAACCTTTCCGGCCCATGGTCTTGGCGTGAACTCGGTCTCCTGGGCCCCCGCCACCTCGCCCGGCAGCATTGTCAGCAGTGCCCCTGGCGCTGGCTCTGTCGGCAACCGGCGCTTCGTCACGGGCGGGTCCGATAACACGCTCAAGATATGGGCATATGACTCAGTCTCGCAGTCATACAAGCAGGAACGAGAGCCTTTGACAGGACACACGGACTGGGTGCGCGATGTGGCTTGGTCGCCTACCGTACTCCAGAAATCTTACATCGCCTCAGCTTCCCAAGACAAGACGGTTCGCATTTGGACGTCGGACGCGTCAGGAAATGGCCAGTGGGACTGTAAGGTGCTTCAATTCGAGGCTGCCATGTGGCGAACGAGCTGGTCCCTCAGCGGCAATGTCCTGGCCATTAGCGGCGCCGACAACAAGGTCTCGCTCTGGAAGGAGAACCTCCGAGGCGAGTGGGAATGCGTCAAGTCGCTCGAGGAGTAACTGCGTGGCCCACCCCCCCCTTTTCTTTCTTCCATCTTTTACCAGGCTCTACTCCCCTTGCCACCACTTATGGGACCACCTGGATTGCAAGGCGTTGGAGGTGAATAGACACAACGAATACTCGACAGGCCATGAAATTCTCCGCTTCCCCCCTTTCCACCGAACGTGCTGGCTGAACTTTGAAAGCTAAGACGCTGTTATGAGCACTGAGCCCGCTGTGGCTCGTAGCAGTGACGCGAGAACTCGAGGGCATGGTGGGAGGAGGAGTTTTGCAGACGAAGCCGGGCAGGACCGATGTCGGCAAGCAGGGCGCGGCCAAACTCGGACATTCTAGCTTCTGGGCACGTTAGCTAATGCTATTGATGGCTGCCGCGTTGGTGCCGCGACCGTCCCGGCCCTACATCGAGGTCTCGCCCGTGATGTTGAAGTGGAAGTAGAGCCGGCTGTTGGCACGGGCATCTCCGACCACAGCGCAGGGGTTCCTTCTATTCCGACTGCCGAGCAAAACCACGCAGCGAACTCGCCACGGCCTCAGCGCCAATGGCTGGTCTCTCTGTCGGTCGAACCGTCCCGTCAGTTCATCCCCCACCTCTTCGCTCGAATAGACAGCAGAGCGAGTATCAGCTTAGCCTCCGACGCCAGCCAGAGTTTCCATTCGGGCTGCGGTCGCACGCCCTGGGGTTTTCGACGTAGAGCCGATGACGACACAGAAATTCTCTTGGCAACTAGACGTATCCAGCATCGCTTTCGTCCACACTTTACAAGAAATAATCGTCCTCTGTTTCTGATTGGAAAAAGAATAAAGAACCCTTGCCATATTCGCCTAGCCTTCGCGTGCGCGCAAAAGAGACAATGGCTTAACGATTATTCAACAAGCTCGTTAGGCTTCCCTTGGTGACGCCTGCCAGTGGAATCAAGTACCTTCGCCATGCTGCCATGCCCTGGCCGTCATCGCAACCCGATGACACTCATTTCTAGCGTCCACACCCGCCGAACCCATACCTTCAGCTTACCCTCGACGCCATCAACGTTGTCTAGCTCGATGCCTTCCCACCAGCAGCGACGCGCTGGCTTTCTCCAAAACAGCAGGAGCTTTTGTGCCATGCCCACTGCTTGAGACCCCATGTCGCTACCACGAATGTCGCTGCGCAGTCGTGCAAGGGCTAAGCTGCAGATGACGGCTTTGTTTGGCTCGCTAGCCCGGTGACCCCAGCAGTCGTCGTGATTGAAGCCTCTGTAATCCCCTGCCGTTAGCTTTTGAATAATCATCACAATGGATGGGGAGCGAGGTACTGGAGGCATTTGGGGCATACCCTGCCGTCAACATCTCGATGAGATGAGCCTCGGTCGTCCCGGATTGATTGCTTCGCTTCAGACCAGAGAATATGCCGTCTTGTTCCCGCAAGGCTTGGGCCGCTGCACGTTTTACCTGGAACATGTCGGACTGGGCTATGTCCGTACGGGGTGGGATGGCGTAGAAATCAAGATCCTCCCTCAAGACAATTATACCAGCTCGTTTCGAAGGATCGTCTCGTGGCGGTCCAGTTGTATCGATAGGTCCTTCCTGAAACGTGCCTGGTGAGAAGTCGGAAGGAATTGACTGAGCCACGTTCCGAAAGAAATCCAGCATGTATTGTAGCGAGGCCGGGTCGTACTATCACTCGCTACAATCAGTTTGATCCATGAAATGACACTTGGCCGGTCGTGTAGGATGACATGGTTTGGCATGCACTCACGTTGACTTGGATGGCGTCGTTCTCCGATAAGCCGCTCACATATCCTTCAGGGAAAAGACCGTTGGGGAACAAAGAGAGTAGAACGAATTCGGGAAGCGTGAGTAGTTCGTCCCGGGAGAGTAAGAACCTTGTTCCACTATGCAGGAAGATTCAGTAGCCCCAGCGCTGACGAAGCTGCGTGGAAAGAGTTAACTTACCGCAGGTCCATGGCGATGGTCTCGTCGGCGCCCACATCTTTAGGACTTGCACATCAGAAGAATCGTTGTGACGCAGGGGCCTGTTCCCACATACCTCCGATAGCGTTTAAAGGCGGCCCGTCCTGCTGTACCTGCGTGATGATGCTCGAGGCGGACATGGCGGTTCGGAGTGCTACTTGCAAGAGTAGGGAGGGGGGGTAGAAGAAGAAACGGCGACAGGTGAGTTTGGGGCCGAGGACATGCTTCTTGTCTCACCGCTTTCCGAATAGGGAGGATGTATCTTTCGGAAGGAAGGCCCTGACCAACGAATTGTCATCTTACTTACGAGGTACGACCACGGTCTCCCCCAGAGAAAAACATCGTTGCAGTTGGCCTCGTTGTCATTAATGGCAACCAAGACCAAAGATGCTCGATGATGAATACATGAGCAAGTTTCCAGGAAAAATGATTGCGACGAAAGCCGTGTCCAAGGTTTGAAATAAAATAAGAAGTAAAAAAGTCTCTGAATAGCGGAAAAAGCGGCTAGGGTGAATAAGGAGGTCCGCAAGATAGGCAGAGGGCGCGTAATGTTGTTGACTAAAAGTCGGTCTTATGGGTAGATACAAGCAAGAAAAAGGGCCAAGGAAGGCGCACGGAACGGCAGTCCATTAGTGTCTGGAGATTTAAAAGTCTCACCTTGCGTTATTGCCTTGGAATGCCGTGGAACATCTCTGCGGTCGCTACGAAAGCATCCAGAAAGAGAGCAAGCAGGGGGGGAACAGACATGTCCTATGGCTGTATCGGAGCCCGAAGTTGACCAGTCAGAGGTGAGGGGTAGCCACCCTAACGCTTGTTTCTCAAGCACGTGGCTGCCGTTGAAGCCCCCCCATAGTAAGATTTAGGTCGGTAGCATGAAGGCAAAAGTGGTGGTTCATTAGACTAAGCTAGTGAAGCACTGAGTAGGTACATGTGTATGGACGAGGGCCAAGCTAGTTCAAGGCTTTTTGACCGTAAGCCACTCGACGGCGACGGGGGTGTTCCGCGATATCCCCTTGGGATAAGGGGTCGACTCCAGGGTAGCTGGGCATGGGAAACGGCGGATGAGACCGCAGTCAGGGTCTTGCAGAGGCAAGAGGTCCGGGCGCGTGGTGGTCGGAGCTGAAGATGTTCCTCCGCGGGTGGGAGGACGCTGGCTGGAGCAGCTGGAAAAGGCGGGGGCAATGGGGGAGTTCTGGGAGCGAGGCGCTACGGATTCAACATCTGTTTGTTAGCTTAGCTGAGGCTTAGTACCGCGGAAGACGAGGTAGGTGCGTTGTCACACTCGCTACCCGGCCTCACCGGTTGTCATGCCTTATCGGCGCTAGGCTAGAGCCCAGCATCTTAAAAGTCACACACACACACACTGCCTTTCCTTCATGCCTCTTTCTCCGCCGCTCTCTCGGCGCTTCTGTTCGATCATTATTCGACTTTTCTTTTTGTCATTTTTTCTTCTTTACGCTCCTCGGACAATTGCATTAGTGCCTATGACCAGCTTATTTGTAATTTTAAAAAGTGCCGTGAACAAACATACAGGAGAAACATATCTGATGCGGCCCACGGCCTCGTCATCTCTGGAGCGAGGTGTTTCTCTATAGCGAGGTATGTGCTGCGAGCGTCTTTTCACGGTCAATTGATTGTATCGTTCTACTCTGCATGTGCATATCTGTAGTGACTCCTCTGAACCGGGCAGGCATCACCTAAGCTATTCTCACTCGCTGTCGCTGTCGCCAAATATGGCCCGGAGTACGTCGCCATTGGCCGCCGTCTCCTCAATAGCTTCGTTCTTTTCAGGGTCCACTTTGACTGCTTCTTGTATCGGTGCCCGGTCTGCCGCCGCGACTTGAGCGTCGGGCGTAGTGAGGGCCGGCAAGGAGCGGACGGCCGATTTTGCTGCCTCTTCATGAGTAAAGGGCGCCCAAGCCTGGTCATTGTGTCTCATTGAGCTTCTGTTTGGTTCGTTATCTGGACACACGTTTGGTGGCGGCTTGACGTTGAATCGTTTGCACAACAGCCTGGTAGGATGAAAATCCTCCACCGAGCGTGTGAGGTGGCCAAACATGCCAATTCGTGCAGCCTCCTCCGCCGCATCTCTCACCTCCACCTCTGGCTTCGACTCCGTGATACTCCCTCCACCAGTAGCCGTCTCGGCTGACGAGGCCTTGGAAGTGGTAAAGCGAGACGCCATGAATCCAGTCATGGGTTTAAAAATTTGCGCGCATTTATAAAATTCATTCAGTTCTCGCAAGTATTCTTCATCCGTCATCCCATTAACTTTGTCGGGCAGAGGCAAGCTGGTGTTCGATTGATGCTCCAGATAGCATCGGTATCGTCTTCTCTTAGACTCGTCGTCCGCGTACGGGCCTCCGGCGCTTCGGGAAAGCGCCGCAAGCGCCGTGTCCCGCTCGAGCCTGGGGACTTGGTCAAGTAGCCTTGTCTGCCGCTCCTCGTCTGGTATTGCCATTTGCACTGGCACCTCCCCCCGAGCAGGAGGGAGATCCATCTTCCCTGAGGCTGCCGCGAGCTTATCACGCGCCGCAACCGACAAGTAATCGAAGACCGACTTTCCAGGCAGACACTTCTCGCCCAGTATAGCTGCTCTGGACTTGGGGTTGTGATTGGAATCCTTGGCCGCCTGCGCCGTAGACACATAGGACGACCACTCTGCCGCCATTGTTGCCTCTTTTGCGGACTTCCACCCTGTTGGAATAGGCGGAGGTGCGTATTGCGTCCAGATAGCAGAATTATTTTGATCCTTTTTAGCCAAAACGAATCCATCTAGAGTTAATCGTCCATCATGACATCGGCGGAGAGTCCTGCTCGTTCTTACTGTCTTGGGGACAAACTTGGGTGCATTGGAAAGGGCCGGATTGACAGTAGCTGACGGTGGGTTTTTCAATTTTGTCTTCCTCTGGCCCCCAATAGTGCGATTATACTTGATTTTAGGGCCCATGTCGTACGAGTCCTCGTCGGAGCCTGTATCGTTAAGCACTCCTACGCCGAACGCGTCTGTTGACCGTCTTGGCTTCCCTCTGCCTACATTGGGGACTATTTGGTGTGTTTTCCGTCCGATAACTAATCCAGAATGGGCGGTTCCCATGTCAGACTCGCCATCACTTTCTGAATCTTTCTCCAGCCCTGACGCTTGGAGACCGCTTTTGGCTTGATGGCCAAGTCCTCCGCGACCCTTTTTTTGAGAGAAGCGTATTTTCGGGGCGTTCTCCGGAGTAAAAAGGTGTATGCCATGGCCGGAAGCACAAACGTGAGGGGTTTGCTGTAAACCCACTTGTGCGCTTCGACGAACCTTGGGACCTATACCTTGACCATCTTTCCACCCCATCTTTCTCAGAAGTTGCAGGCCAATGTTTACCCCATCAGCTCTGAAGAAACCAAAAACATCTCTAGGTTGAGTCCGCTGCTGGGCGGATGAGCCGAGTCCGGCAAAGGCCTGCGATGTTTGGAGCTTCTGTGCCTCGGCTGCATCTGCGAGGTCCTCCTCGTCCATGTAGTCCTCGGCGCGATTCGTTGATTTAGCAGGCCTATCTTTGTGGCGGTTTGTCCGGCTCGATATAAAAGTAGAGGGCGTCCATCCTTCCTTGGACCCAACAGTGTTGAAATAACTGTCGACGAAAGCGTCAGTGGCATGTGGCATCCACATCGTAACTCTTGCCGTAGTCCTCACCCTGCGCTCCAGCCTCCAGTGAAGGCGCCATGAAGCCGTTTTCTCCCCCTCTCGTCCCTTACTTCTTGCTTCCAAATGGGTAGATAGGTTCCATCATCGCGAGACTCGGCCTCATCAGGCAGAGGAGTGCCGAACACAGCATATGGCGCATGATGATTGTCCGCCTCGAACACGGAATGTGGCCGCTTTTGAAACATTCGAGTAAGGCAGAGATCAGTGTTACTCCATAGAATCGGTCTTTTAATAAAGAGTTTCGAGACAACTGATGCGGATGCGTGTGCAGTCGAAATACATTATCGATAAGGCTTCGGGTGTACTCCAAATCAGATGCTGACCTAAGAGGAGAACCACAAAGCACCGTCCAATCTGCCGAATTCGCTTTGTGGCGTTTGAAGAAGGCCCTGTTTATACAGCACACACCTCCTTTTATCGAGCAC
>KB853160.1:73292-90884 GCA_000372705.1 Cerataphis brasiliensis yeast-like symbiont
CCTCCAACAGGCGGAGGACTTTCCCCACCCAGCTTACATGTGGCGTACAGTTACAGGCGCCAATCCGCGACATGGACAAGGATTTGCTGATAATCGGTACAACTGATGCCTGCTCCTATTTGCCCCATATCTCCGCCCCTTCACGGGGGCCGGCATCAGCGTTTCCTGATCCAGAACCAGGTCTTGACGCAGCACCTCCTGTTGCTCTAGCCAAATGGGAACCTGATATATGGGGGGCATGTCTCGCATAACCACGGTCTGCTCTACCTCGACCTGGCAGCTCTGAGCAATCTTGAGGATATAAACCTGTTCCAGGGGTCGCTCGCAGCGGCAGGCAATCTTCAAGTACTGTCAGCACGATAGACCACTGGCTTACCCGAAATAGACATCCGTACCAGGTCAGGGATGAGGCCGGCACTGCGGACACTTTCACAGCACATTGCGTCGGTTTCATCTTTTGTTCCCCATACACGACACGTGGATTTAATAAAATTGCCCTTACCGGCCTAGTGACGAAGCTGTGTCAAAGCCTCGACGAAGGGCATGCTCTCGTTATCGCCGACAGTCTCCGGGCTTGCAAGGACAAGCCGATCACGACTGAAATCGCGGGTCTGTCAGCATCGCGCAAAAGCAGGCGCCGAGTCTTCAAGCATACGAATGCACACATCCGGTTCCGAATCGGACCTGTCGACCGGGATCTTGGAAATGCGCTCGATATACTCGGTGATGGCTGACGTGGCATGCCGAACGACCTGGACTGTCTAACCCAGGTCGCCGCCCATGCGCTCCTTTTCGATGGCATGCTTGAAATCTTGCCCGTCATCATACTGTTATCCCTCGTCAGATTGAGGCCCGGGTAGCTATAGCAAAAAAGAAACGTCAAGTCGACAATACCCGGCCTGCAGCCTGCACGGCCCTGATGATGGGCACGAAACACCTGAAGTCGAGCTCCCCACCTGAGGCATTCAGTGGGCTGGGCTTTGAATATGCATTTTGCCAAGTTCTGAAACTTCTGGCCGAGAAATAGACAGGGTTGCCTCTGGAGGAGGTCCGCTCGCGAGAAGCTGATGCTCCAGTAGCTCGATTTCCATGCTGGTGTCCTGTCCGCTAAAGCCTTTCTCTAGTACCTGTAGGCGAGGTTTTTTTCTGCCGCAGCTCCGTCTGTAGGCTCGATAAGTGGTCGAAGCTGAGCATCACAAACGCGACTTGGAACATGCCTAGAGCCTCGTGAACCTTACCCTAACTTATCCAGGCGAACACAGAGAATAAAGGGGCCCCCTACCCTTCCGCCAGCCTACTTTCCGCTATAGGTACAATTGCGTCGCGTGTCAAGACATCAACAGTATCTCCACTCCATAATTCCTCCACCAATTCTCCCTCTCTTTTCGTCAAATCTCAGTTATGTATCAATCAACAGTGGGTTTTTCAGTGAATTTATTGGCTGAATCCATGTTACAAGCAGTCTATCAATCGCATATTACCGATATATGGTGTCGCATCTTGATCGCCCTTTTGTGCTGCTTACTTTGCACTACTGTGCCGCGCACTTCTGCCCTACCGCTTAAGATTGCACGCAAACACCCGTTTCTTCAACACAGAGTTGAAGCGGATGCTTTCCTTACGTCGGAGGACCCGGAAGGCTTGACCAAGAGGCCCAGACGACCTGGCCTCGAGAAGAAGTGAACCATTATGGTTCTGGTTCGACTGAAAGCATGTTTCTAGAGGCATCAATAGCTTGGTGTATTCCACCTGCGGCGCGCGTGGCGACGTTCACGGGCACACACTGGGGTGAAACAGACTGAAGACGGGAACGCGCCTTCAGCTCGAGTCACAGCGATAATGCCAGAGTCGGTAGACGGTGGTCAACTAGCCGCTTATGCCATGTGCGGCAAAGTCGAGGCCGCCCGCTGCATCGATGGAGCAAGTGCCGGCCGAGATCCGGAGTCATCGCCCCCCTTTTACCAGAAATAACAGCGCGAGTCTTGAGAGATATAATAAGAATAAGCGTATTGTCCGTGTCTTGCAAGTCTGAGAGAGCGACTCGGCGGCGAGGGAGGCTGAGGATGGGTAGAAGGTGGTCGAGCAGGGGGGAATGAATTAGTTAGATGGAACATCGTGGCGATGACGCTTGCCTTAGTTGGCTTGCTGTGGCCCCACACAACCCAAAAAAACGGGTAACTGCCCATGAGCCACTGTCTTCTTATCTTACCATTCTTCCGTCGCGACTTATTTAATTAGCCATCTTGTATTAATATCCACCACCTCAACTCAGAACCTCTTCCTAGCGTTACGCTGCACGAAGGCTTTCGAATACACACACACATACTCACACGCACGGGGAGAGATCGAGAGAGAGCAGCGGCCTAAAATGGCTGCCATCATCTTCTTCCACCCCGACCTCGGCATTGGAGGTGCTGAGCGCCTTGTCGTAGATGCCGCCGTCGGCCTGCAACGTCGTGGCCACCGCGTCATCATCTTTACCAATCACTGCGACAAGCGCCACTGCTTTGACGAATGCCGCGACGGTGCGTTCCTCTATCTTTCTCCTTCTTACCCTTCCCCCTTCTGTCTCATATCTGCTGACATGGTTTGCCGCTTCTGATAGGCACCCTCGATGTGCGCGTCCGCGCGGCGTGGCTGGTGCCTCCGTCTATCGCCTCGCGCCTCGCCATTCTCTGCGCCGTCCTTCGCCACCTTCATCTCATCCTTCATATCACTCTTTCAGGCGAGCTATATCGCCTTCGCCCACGCGCTTTCTTCGTCGACCAGCTGTCCGCCGGCCTGCCGCTTCTACGTTGCCTCTGTCCTCGCGTCCCCGTCCTCTTCTACTGTCACTTCCCCGACCTTTTACTTGCTCGCGGCCGCGATCGGTCTTGCACCAAGCGCCTATACCGCATTCCCTTCGACTGGCTGGAGCAATGGAGCATGAGCTTTTCCAACGTTGTCGCGGTTAATTCGTCTTTTACAAAATCTGTTGTCTCCCGCACTTGGCCAGGTCTTGGAACCCGCGTTGGCATACAGGTCGTCTATCCTTGCGTTGATATTGATGCCAACAAGGACCCTACCGCCCAAAACGCTCCGTGGACTGCAGCTCTAGCTAGCTTAGGCAGGCTCATTATCAGCATAAACCGCTTCGAAAGAAAAAAAGATGTTGGCCTCGCTATCAAGGCATTCGCCGCTATTCCCGAGCCTGAACGCGAATGTGCCTGCCTCGTTCTGGCCGGCGGCTACGACCTGCGCATTGGTGAAAACGTTGAGTATCACGCCGAGCTTCAGCAGCTTGCCGCGTCGCTCAACCTGTCCCATCGGACCATTTCTAGCCCTACGTCTCCCGTCGCCCTCACTGACCATCCCCGGGCCCACGTACTTTTTCTGCTTTCCGTTTCGAACGACCTCAAGGCCGACCTTCTGGCCACCGCCCACCTTGTCGTCTACACGCCCTCGGATGAGCATTTTGGCATCGTACCCCTCGAGGCCATGCTTGCCCGCCGTCCGGTCCTGGCCGCCAATTCGGGTGGCCCCGTTGAGACTATACGCGACCCCTCTACCGGGTGGCTCCGTGATCCCGCCGATATGCCCGCATGGGCTGCCGTATTGCGCCGTACTCTCACCATACCTTCCGCTGATCTCGCCTGCATGGGCGACGAGGGATATCGCCGCGTCCGCTCCACCTTTGGCCGTGCTCAGATGGCTGAGCACCTTGACACCCTGATCAGCGATATGACCACCGCCTTTGTTGCCGAACACCCGCCTACCTCTTTTTACTTTTTCGACGTTTTCTCTCTTTCCACCGCTCTCGTCTTTCTCGCCGTTGCACTTGTCGTAGGCGCAACTATCACCTGCCATCATTTACCAAGGGACTAGTTTTACGGAATGCTCAGAGTCCCACGAAATCATTCCCCGTGGGCCTCCCAGGCATAAATGGCAAAAGCTTCCCAGAATAATGAGGTACAGAAGCATTCAATAGGACGGTAGAAGCAAAATGACTCGAATATCATTAGAAAACGCAGTTCACCATGTATCTCTCAATTGTACGAAGAACTTTGGGTCACGGAGACCAAAATTCATCAAGACTATATGTGAAAACCACAGGGTTAGACGGTAACATCTAGAACTCTTCAGCTACAAAAGTTACAAAGTCGAAAATTCCTTGTATGGCAGAGGATTCCCCGCGTAAGCCGCTTTCGCACACAAACACCCGCTGAAGTTAACCAAGCCGTCCTGTGTTGTCTCAAGGCAACATAATCGAGTGAGCCACTTCCGGGCCGAATAATTCAAGACATGATGGAAAATAGATGAATAGGTAGGAGAGTGAGGCAAGAGGACAGGGCAGAAGCACAGGGTATGACGCTGAGAGTAGAGAGTGGCTGGAGTGATCTCGGCCATGTGCAAGATGCGAAGGGGAATTATGATGATGGTTCCGATTCATATTCGTCCCGGGGTTGGATTGATAAATAGCGACGGTTGCTTGCTCGTTACCTGACATGTGCGGTCAGTACCACCACAATCCAGCATAGTTATTCAGACACAAATGACGAGAATAGACGGCCACGAAGCCTACTTGAGCATTCTCAAGTTTTGTGTTCTTGTTCCTCCGATCCACAGTCATCGTCTTGGGTGATGTTCGTAACGTGTGTTATTTGTTCGAAACCAGCCTTCATAGATGCGCATAAAGTGGGTGTGATCATTTGTCTCGTATCATTTTCACATGTCATGGTCCGGCGCGTCTCGCTTGGTTTGACGATTTACTCAAGCAATTCACTAGAAAAATGAATATGTTGGACGTCAAAAGCGGAAAGTAGAGGTGAGAGTTAGGAAAGCGACTTCGAGGGTCAAAGCTCGGATCGTGGCCAAGTTGACGACTTTTCGGAGTAATCGTCATTCAGCATTTGATGAGGTTTCCTTGTTCACGTGGCCACAATCGTTAATGGCTTGTCGGAGCCGGGATCCGAAAGAACTCCCAGTACTTCCGTGTGCATACGGAAATCGTCGGAAAAGGGGAGGTTGGCGTCAAGAGACCTGACTGAGTGTCGGTAGTCGGGAGACAGCTCATACATTGGCGCCGATGTCGTCTTGTGCATCTTGCACGGGTACCTTCTTGGCAGTCTCGGTGCTCGTTGTGCTAGCGCCTGTATCGCGCCGCTTTGCTTCGACAGGGCGTGAATTTCCTCCGTACATCTGCGGAACACGTTTATGAGACCTAGTCATCAGAAGAATGTCGTCGTCACTTCCATCGCCATCTGCATCGCGGGCCTGACGCCGTTCTAGCTCAATATTCCGAGGGCCTCCAGTCCCTACTGAATCAAGCTGCGGCGCTAATGGGCCGCTATCCATAGCAGGAAGGTTTGCGAACACATGATCCATCCCTAAGCTGCTCGTCGAGTCCTTCGCCGGCGCAGGTGGGGTTATCAAATCGTCCGCCTTGAGCCGTGGTGACCGGCCGCGAACGATGCCAGGCAACCCCAAGAGCTCCCCCTCCATATCCGCAGACACGGAGCCCGCTCCGCTGAGTAAAGCCGGTAAGGAGGCATCCGACTGAAATACGAGCGGACTGCGTGAGTTGCTCTTGTTCGAAGTGAGCTCCCTCACCACCGGACTCAGCGTTTCACTGGGACTTGTAAGGGGCGTACCGATGGCCTCCATCGAATCGATGCTGGATGACTTGATCGTTGTCAACGTGCCACCTCTCGATAACGCTCCAGCAAGCTCAGCACACTCTGGCGGTCTAGGAGGTGGACACGGAACAATCGCTGCATCAATGTCAGTATCGACACGTTCGCCATCCGGAGAAGTTGATGTCAAAGAGGTAGAGGCCACGTCCACCACAGTTGATTCCATTGGCGCGTAATTATTTTCAATGCGGTGAGCTGTTCGCGGGCGCTCGTCTACATATGTTTGTCGTCGCGTGTGAAAGTTCGGATCCGACTGCGGCTGTCCGTGCTGATAAGTAGCGGCGGCCATCTTTGAAGAGCTTGGCAGTGGTGATGGTGTTGCGCTGGTTAAGTTGTGCTGACCTCGCCTGAATTCTGTCGATGTCACTGGCCGGACATATCGCGGAGCCTGAATACTTCCCGATACTACCGTATCGCAAAGTGCTAATTGCGCATGGGCATGTTTGTCAATGTTGGCGAACAAGGCACGATCCGCCGATGTTGAAAGCAGGCTGTTTTCTCCCTGGTTATCAAAGTCTCGCATCCTAGAGCTACTCTGATCGCTATTATGTAGGTCATGTTCCTCGGCGCATCGAAACACAGATGAAATTAAGCGAGCATCGGCGTGCGGCGGTGATGTATACGAAAAGTTCGCCGCAAGCCTACGATGCTCATTCCAGGAAGGATTCTGATAAGTTGATGCACATCGGCCGTCTTGATCCGCACGATCGACTTCTGTCGACACAGACTCCCCATTATTTTCCCAAGGTGAGAGGATAGTGGCGAGTGGGTCATAATCAAAGGTGTCTTCCTTTGCTTTAATCGATGACGCTATGATTGGTTCGTCTGTGGGGCCATCGCGGTTGATGTTGCAAAAGTAGTCGTCAGTGCGAATGCTGCCTCGGCGATCGCCGGTATACTGAGTCGGGGGTCCCGTATGCTTGAATACACTGTCGCCAGCTGAACTGGCCGCGCTGCTCGTGGCTCGACGTCGAGATCCGCTCTCGCCCCGATTCAACCAAAGGATTAATCACTTTGCCCACTGCCTTCTTGACAACAGATCGAGCCCTCTCCAGAAATTTTAGTGGAACAACGGCGAAAGACATGTCCTTCTCATCCACCTGAATTCTCCTACCGCAAGTGGGTCGCGCAGGGTCCGTGTCGTCGAGCCATCCGACAGGGTTGGTGATGCCTTGAACGACCCAAGGATGACGCTTGATGTCCCGAAGACGGATCCGCTTGTCTGGATGCTTGACAAGCATCTGTCGCAATAGGTCGTAGAGGAGATTATCAACTTCCTCGTATTCAAGGTCATTGTCATCGCGATACGGATGTGCATTCTGACGTTTGTAAAGAGAGGTGGTGGATGGCGAAGTGGATGGGTCCACAGGCTTGAGGCGACGTCGGGAAATATGAATCTCTTCAGTTGCAATCTTCCTGAACATTTGAAATTCGTCCTCGGCGAGGAAAGGAATTCGAGCGTATATCAGACAGTAAAGCGTCACTCCGAGTGACCATACATCAATTTGCTCGGATACTTTGGGCTGCTTTTTGCTGTCCACGTCCGTATAACACAACTCAGGGGCAAAAAATGCGGGTGTGCCGACAGTCTTGGCGAGCTCGAGGTCGTTGTCGAAGTCTTTAGCCTCTGACTCTGAAACCGTCTCGTCAAGCTCCCCATCACGGATCGGCCGACCGAAATACGAAACCCCGAAGTCTGAAATCTTGACCCGATGGTCTCGGGTCCATAGTAAATTAGCTGGTTTTATGTCCCGGTGAACGACACCCTGATAGTGGAGGTACTCGAGGCCCAGCACTGTATCCCGAAATGTCGAACGGGCTTGATCTATGGTGAAACAGGGTACAAAGGAAAAGTCTTCAGCAAAGGGATCATGAGCACGGGGATTGTAGTCAACCGATGACATGTGAGAGATGATAGAGTCAGCCATGCTAGACGACCGAACCCGAGGACCATCATGATGAAAGCTGAGCGCATCAGTGTCGAGAGTGGCACACGAGCCCGAAGGGGGGATAGGGGTCTCCAAATCAGCATCCCAGTCGGCCTTGATGCTATTGTTAGCATTGCCGTCGGAACCTATGGGTTCTGGAGCTGCTGAAACAGTGGACAGGGATCGAGAAGGGGCCCGGGACGCTGAACGGGATACGGCCGGAGAGGTTTGTCCGTCAAGGACGGCAATATCCTCACCTGAAGGTATCCGTGACCAAGTGCCGGTACCGCCTCCGTCGTCAGCCGCACCGTGTTCAACGCTCCAGCACTGGGATGGTCCGGTATAGTTCTGAGCTAATTTGGCCCTCTTCAGTTCCTTGAGCGCTTGACGACGCTCGAGTATTTGGTCGTACAGTTTTTCTTCGGCGGTGGGAGCTTCTCCTCGCATCTCCCGCTCGACTCGCCTCCGCTCATACAGACAGGTATGGGGTAAGCCTTTCTTGCGCCAGACGACTTCGCCAAGTTCGACGTGCTCGAGTACCATGTAGATCTTCTTCAGTTCGGGATCGTCAATAACTTCGAGAAGAGCGACAACGTTGGGGTGACGAATCTTCTTGAGAATGGCAATTTCTTTTTTTGTTTTGTCCTGAGGCGACATGGCAGTGACCCGACCTAGTCGGCGCTTCTTAGAAAAGCGGGGGATGATTTTGATGGCTACATTTTCGCCGGTTTGCGTATTGCGAGCGAGTTTGACCTTGCCGTGCATGCCGCGGCCAATCTCTTCGATGACCTCATATTGATTGATTGACTTGCGCCCGGTAATGATGTCGGAATCAATGAGAGCCTTATGTGTCCTGTCAAAGATGATCTTGTCAGCCAAGTAGGATAACGGTCAAGATCGCGTCAAGGGAAAAGGCAGAGAACGTATGAGCGCGAAGGTGAAGCGGTGGGGCTCTTGCGCGCATCTTGAAACACAATGGTTGCGTCATGAAGAGGTGGGGAAGAGGGCTCACGACGCAGGATAGAGGCTCATACTCTCGAACGCGATGACTTTGCAGCGGATGAAGGTACGGACTTCCCAAAGTCGGAGCGGGTGTATTGCTTTCAGAGACTGAGGTGGGCTGAGGATTCCGAGAGGGACACGGACTGAAAAGGCCGGGGGAGGACATTGGTGTACTACTGGCTGTCCGAAGCGGTAGCGACGATGAAGAAGGAAGGTGCGGATTCGGGTGAGGCGAGAACGCCCTTTTTACTTGCGAAGAATCCATCCTGGCGGAGCACTTATCGTAAACCTGGTAGCCGTAAATTCGACATGCTGAAAGGTGGGTAGACGCCGAAGCACGATGGGGGCTTCCAGGCGGGTGCGGAAGAGGCGGTCGGGGACCGGCAAACTTATCGTAGCATAGTGCACGAGGCAGATGACGGTAGCCAGCAAGAGTTCGGGGACGAGGCGGGAAATAGACTTCAAGAAAGCAGAGGCGCGACTCGGAGAGAATCGATGGTGTCGAGGTAAGCGGTGGGAGCAAAGAGTGTCTCAGGATGCCAGTGGGATCTGCGACGGTTGGAAAGATGTCGAAATGACGGATTGCAGTGAGAAAGGAGGGGAGGGGGCGACAGAGCAACGCTGCAGAGAATCTCCACAGTATGAGTACGTACCGCTAGGCGCACTAGTAGCCAGTACCTCGCCGTGAGCCACTTCCCGGAACTTGCGCCGGGTCGCTTCGACAAGGGAGAGACTGCATGGCACGGGACTCGAGGCCCGAGGCCAGTGAGTGCAAGGAGGCTCTGCACAGCTTACTGCCGGAGTGTGGACAGTCTGTATCTCGGTTCGCACACGGTGACGTTCCAAACAATAGAAGTCCGCGACATCATCAGAGCCTGACGTAGCCGCCGCTTTCTCTGGAGGTGTGCCACGTGTGGAGCTAAAGTGCGCCGGCTGCTGCTTAGACCTTGGTGTTGGGCACAGGGAACATGGCTCGGAACCCTTATCTATTGAGTGTCCTCTGCCGTTTGTGACCAGGCCAAGGCGGCCTGCCCCCGTCAAGGCAGGCTTCTCTCGGTAGCCCATCTGTCAAGTAGCTCTCTCACCAGATTGCTTGGTGTTTCTAACGTTCTCGAAGCCTCGGTTACTTAGTGCGCCGCAAGGGTAGCAAAATACACCGTACCGATACTGCGTCTCCAGTAGTATTAGTGTACATGTATGCGTAGATAGCCGGCCTGCGGGTATATGGGTGAACAGTCAAGGTAAGCACCTTGAGCAGACCGGTGGCGCGGGCGCTATACAGCTGCGGCCGCCTGATGGGTCCTACTAGCGGCTGACGTTACTGCAGCGCTCCTGCGGGCAAGTTGCAACGGGCTACTTACCCTATATACGTGCTCTATTATAACATTGTATATGCAAGCTTTTCGAGAACTCACCACTCCAAGTGGGTCGCAACTTTCGTAAAGCAGATGTCGGTGGCGAATGCATGTGGCGCGACAAGATAAGCCGGGTGCCCAAAACACTGACACCTAAGCATCTGTCTGGCGCTAAGATCTGCAAGCCACCGAGCGGCCTCACTAGCACGTATGCGGCATCGTGGCCTCCGGACAGACGCCTTTAGTTAGGCAGATCGCCTACGGCGCATTATGAAGGACTGTTCCTTTGAAAGTAAGCTACTTTGTTTTTGGCATAAGCACGGTTACTTGGGCACACCTCACTCAAGAAGGTGGCATTCATTGGCGCCTTTGGGGACAATAAATGGGGGGCGCAGCCACAACCTTTTATCCCTATTTCAAACGGCAGACAGAGCCGTGCCGACACAGTAGCGGCCGGAGTGAACTGCCGACCAAAGGCAGTCCGCCCCGAGTCTTGCTGACTGCATTGCTTCATGGTTCAGGACAAAACGCATCTGCCTCGATGTAAGACTGGCCGAAGAGAAGCTTGCACTTCTTTTCAAGTGGCGCATATCGGGTAACCTTGTTGAATTTCAAAGTTTCAAGCAATTTCTGGCTTCCGAAAATGCTGGAAATATCTAGTCATTTAGCAGCGATATCGAATACCCACTTTTCTCAATCTCATATGAGGCTTATTTGACGATTTGGCTCCACCGCATTCATTCTAGACTAGATGTGATCCGGAGCGCGCGGGATAGTTAATGCCCAGATTCCGACGTCTGGAATTAAGAGAGGTTGGTATCCGTCGAAGTTCGGAATGAGGGGTCGAATCTGTGAAGGGACACACTGGGCCCGGCGAAGCTCGAGATTATGGTCAAATGTTATCTATTGTATTGTCCGAAGAGCAATACAGAATTCTATCCCCAAATTGGATTGATATCCAATTTTCCGGCGTCACGTGCCATTACGTGGCTTTGCGTCCCTCTCCCTCTCAGGCGGCAGCCTACAAAAAGGCGCCCCCCATCACACAATCGCGGCACCAGACGCGCAGGCACCCTGTCGCTGCGCCACGGGTCAGCCTGGATCGACGGGCTCGAACCCCCCCCTTTTCTTTTTTTCTTGCACACATGCTGGCTTGTAAGATAGCCGACAGAACTGGGGGACGCGGCTAGCGCATGCCCCCGCGTCGTTTGCCCTTCGGGGATGGCGCACGTGCGTATGCACGTGCGTCATGACGTTAAGCGATAACAACATACAAAAAGCGGGTTCGATGACGACGGGGGTGTTTGCCGACGTGCCCGTGGGGGGGGCCTTTGGACCGGTTGGATGAATAAACGGGGCAGAATTCTGGTCCTGGTGGCTTTGTATTGCGCGGCAAGCGCGGAGGATCCGGGCGCGTGGTGGCCGGAGCGGACCTTGGGGTTTTTCTTTTTCGTGGGAACAACACTGGCAGGGCCAGCTGGAGGCATCGGGATGGAGCGGGGGAGAAACTGGGAGCGAGGCCCGTCAGATTCAACATCTGGGCGTGGCTTAGTGTAGGCCCGGTACTGCGGCTGGGACGAGGCTGGCCGGGAGGCCCTTTGGGCTTCCCTTAACAACGCCAGCCCGGCCCCACCGGTGGCGGCCTCAGGGCGCTGGGCTTGTGCCTGCCACCTAAAAATTCACAACATACAAAAAGCGGGCTGCTGGGCCCCAAGGACTGGAAGCTGTTCGCGGAGTTTGCGACGGCAACAGGGGTGTTCCGCGATATCCTCTCGGGATAGGACGGGTCGACTCCAGGGTAGCTGAGTATGGGAAACGGCGGATGAGACCGCAGTCAAGGTCTCGCAGAGGCAAGAGGTCCGGGCGCGTGGTGGCCTGAACTAAATACAATTTCCCCACGGGGAAATCGCTGGGCTCCCCAGCAGGCCAGGGAATGGAGGAGAAAATCTGGGCGTAAGGCACACTCGATTCAACATCGTGGGTGCTAAGCGTAGGCTGGATACCGTGGATGGGACGAGGAAGGCGTCGTGACACTGTCAACCCGGCCCCACTGGTGGCGTGCCTCAGGGCGCCGGGCTAGTGCCTGCCACCTTAAAAGTTTTTTTTTTTTAAAAAAAAAGAAACTCTGCAAAAAGGCGCTACTACCTGACAAGGAAAAGCTGTGGCCGGAAGATCGAACAGGTGTTCGCCAGGTTTATTTATCTAGCAACTTCTGTGAGGAAGAAAAGGAAGAAAGAGAGCTCAGAAGGAGCGGGCATGAAGGTGTTAATAAACTGTGGAGGGTCATGGATGCGGATCTACGAGGTGAAATGAGTGAATCCACAATAATTCTGGACCCGTAACACTATCTGCATTTCGTACTCGAGGCAATTCAAAAAAAGCCGTGGCAAAAGGGCTCGGATAATAGAGAACGTCTTGCTGCTGTTGATTTGCCTCTTGCCATGTTTTCTCCATGGGAATTTCCAATGACCTTTCATAACCTTGCCTCGACGGCTTGCGAGCCTTGGGCGACTGGGGCAAACGGAACTTGTAACGCCGCAGGGGGGAAGGACCCGGGCTTTAGTAGGATTTCAAGTTGCTTTTATTGTAGCGAATGATGAGGGATCTTCGCAAATATGCGTCGAAGCAGACAGGCCTCCAAACCAACAGATAATCATGGCCCCTGATAAGTATTCCGCACATAGCAAGGGCGTGGGATGACTGATAAGATACTCAAAAAGACGCGACAGGGTCTACGTACTTGTTACGAAAAACACACTGCGGCAATGCTCACCATCCGGATGTCGTGAAATTGCATGCATGGGGCTTTAGCATCCAAGGCTTAGGCCAATCAAAACTCTACCAGCGAGGTTTTGACAGGGTTGTCCTTGCGACAACAAGCCAGGGTCAGACATTGATGTCATGCCGAGGCCTGGACGCTGGGCACTCGAAAACTACCCCGCAGTAAACGAACAAGTAAAGGAACATGATGACTTCTAATCCTCACTGGACTGGCTGGCAGTTCGCCAAATGCTCATCAAGCTTCGCTGGCTGTTCTCAAGGTCGCCTGCGCGGAGAAAAGAGGAGGAAAATTCGTGATCTAGGCTTATGGTCAAATTCGTTCTTCCGCATTCGATGGTATCCCCTGCTCGGCATGAGGAGGAGCTTGCGCTTCTTGGACGTGGGGACCAGCACTGGGCTAGATCAGACGGGACACGCGCCTCTGATGACTGTGCCAGCTGCGGTCGCGCCTAGAAGGTCGCGACGTCTTCCAAGTTAATCAGGCTATCCCAATCCTCGAGACTTTATTGGGTTCAGGAAGCCTCACAGCCAGTGCCGCGCCTTCTAGCCGCGGACAAGTGCTTCTTACACTTGTGAAGTCTCAGTTTTATGTGCATAGATTGGCTGCGTAGTCGCCACAAGACCGAAAAGTCTGGTAGTATAGCTATCCCGCTCCGTGACGGGGCGATTAGCAGGTAGAAAAGGTGGCCTAAATAAAGCATCGCAGCAGTCAGTCAAAAGGAAGTTTCAAGACCCAGCGAGTTCATCGCGGCGTTGCCGGTGCAGGACGTTTGTCTTTCTCGGTCAGGTCCGAGTGATCAAGGTCATGATCATCAGGCCGTTGAAATTGCCTAAAGATTCCACAAGCTTGGATGGCACTCAACTATTACCTTACACAAGAAGTTAATAGGGTGGACAAAAATCCGCGCACAAGCAGAATAAGGGGGAGTCATGTCACGGGCCGGGTCCCGGGTATAGTGTAGCGTTGTCCGGCCAGCGACAAAAAATACTGGTCATATTTGATGGCACCTGAGGGATTCGAACCCTCGCCTATCTCTAGACCGCGAATCTACAACAATAGATGACTGTTTTGTAGAACCTGAACACGGCGCCTTAAGACCACTCGGCCAAAGTGCCTTTTTTATCTGAGACAAAAGCTTGAAAAATAGTCTCGACTATATCAAAAATTATGCTTGCTCGGAACTTTGATGGGAATTCACCGTAGGTGAGCCATCCAGGAAGATTCCGTACAACTTCAGTCATTGATGTTGGCATCTCAACATGCTCAGGGCTCATGGCGCAGAAAGCGACGACAGAACTGAGTTGAGGGAGAAAGAGCCTCAAGCCACCTGTACACCGACTCTCGGCTCGGAACCACCTACCTGGATCTATCAAGCCGGGTTCCCCAGTGACGGCCGCGGCTTCGAGCCACTTGCGTGGAGTGGGAATACGCTTGCACTGACGATCTGCCTTCTACTTCTCCAGATGGCAAGATGAGAACCGGTGGCTTAGGCTCTGGTAGCTGGAAATGCCATAAAAGCCATTATAGTTCATTCAGAAACGATGGTTCGAGAGCCAAATAAACTGTAACCAGGACAAGATCTTGCCCATTCCGCTTTTTTGCTGGTATCAACTTGTTACTTCGGCGACCATCGATGGCCTTTCCTTTCGGCGCCACGCGCTGGCCCTGCATTAACTCGATCGGTTTTTAGCTTCGCGGTCGTGTCGTGACATGAACGCGCTCGCTGGGTCGTTCTTTCCTTTGCCCCCATCTGTTTCTGGTTCTGGTTTGATACACCATCGTGTGGCAGATTCTAGGAACTTTCATCGCAAATCATCGGCAACGGCCTGTTGTCGTTTTGCTCACATCTCCAGCCCCATCCCATGGCCAGTGTTCTTTCCCTGCCACACAAAGCTCGTCACCAATCGGGCCAGGAGTCAACGGCCAGCGGGGGGCCAAACGCTCCTGCGATTTTATTATACAAACTACAAGGGCTATTCATTTTCTGCCGAGTTTTTCTTTTCGTGTCTCAAAACGTTGTACAAGAGTCCCGAGAGCACTACCGCTGCTCATACCTTGAAGATTCTCTCAGCTAGTGAGAGGCTGCACAGTGCTTAACTTGTGTTGTATCATAGCCGAGGACCTTGCTACGAAGAGGAGTGACGCGCGAAGAAACAGAAATTGTTCACCTCAGCCAGCATGTCCGCGACTACTGATATGCCGCCGCCACCCAGGGCACGATCCACGAACATCGGACACGGCCAGCCCCCTGAAGTTGGCGATACTAAAGCTTCAGATAAGGGTGACGAAGTGCGGAAGCTCATCCAGGGAGTAGGCTTACACTACGTCACGCCGGAAAATCTCGACTCGGAGCTCGTCGCCAGCATGCAAAGAACCACGATGATGCAGTTGCAGGACAAGTTAATTGAGTTTATGGAAAATATGATTCAGTTTCAAGAGAATTTTACGAAAAAGATTATTGAGTTGCAAGAGAACTTGAGGAAAGTTCTCAACGACCGCGACCGGCTTCGGGAGGCGCTCCGTGCGGTGGAAAGACGCCGCGCGAGAGCACTCAGGAACAACCAAAGGTTGGCCATGGCACTGGCCGTAGTTCAGCAAAGACTTGCAGATTCCCCCTTGCGAACTGTTGGATATCACGTGTAACGGCCGACATGAGCATTTACGAGCTCTCCCTGAATGGTAGAGACTTGAAGCCTGCGTTGGATTACAGGAGACACGGGGGATGCTGATAAAGACATAAAGGTGTTGAATAGCATTCTAAAAATACTTCGGAGAAGTGTAGTCTTTGAAGTCTCTGGGGATCGGCCGATTCTCGGGGATGGCTGGGCCAAAAGCATACTTGCGTATAATACCTAATCTCGTGTCTTGTCTCATTGCCCTGAATGCCTGAGTGAGGAGAAGAGCAAAAGGAAGCAAACTGGGAGGGCACTACAGCTAGGCGAGAAGTTAAGAAAGAGAAAGGATGAGGCGAAGTGGAAAATAACACGAGCAAGCCCAGCTGCGCACGACAATGTTGGCCGGTGTCCAACTTTGTACACTCCTGAGACGCGAACAAATCAGTCTCCAACAGAGAGGCTAAGGGGTTGCAAGGCAAGATTTCTGGCTCTTAAGCAAGTAGTGACATTATCATGTGCACATAATTGAAAATTTTTTTGACGAACTGGTTATTGATTTGCTACCATCAGAAGACATTGCCAATATGATGCACCAAGATATTGCCGGGGAAATCACATGGAGTGGCCAAATGAAGTGATAGTAGCGTGTGTAGCCACGAAGATCCGCGGCCGGCGTTGTCAATGGACGGGCGTTTCTCGCATGTCTGCCACAGCCAGTGTCGACGTCGTGTGACGGATTGTCTCTTCCCACACCTTCTGCTTGATGTTCAGCAGCGCGGCATTATTTTTGAGCGGAAAGCGCAAGGCCTCGAAACTCTGCTTCGTGGCCGGAGCCTCGTCACTCAAGTTCGGTTCCTCATTGAGAAACTGGTGTCCTTTTTCGTACTTGTCCAGCCCGATCGCGATGTTGCCGGCCTTGATGGCGTCGGGCTTCTCATGGCAGTCCTCGACAACTCCTCGTACGAAAAGAAAATCCTTTCTCCTTCATCTCTTTGGTATTCCCAGGTGCACCACGAGCAGCATGCATTGGCTCCCACGCCTAAAAAGCCCTGCTCTATCGTCCCGTCTACGTACAATGTAATGCTTTTCCCGCGCCTGAAAAGCTAGCACGCCGCACCATGTTCCTTGACGAATCCATAACGATGGCTCAATCTCTTTTGCAATCCTCCACTGCAAACTCGGCGTGTTCTCTAGTCGCATGGCTATGCAGTGCAACTGACGCCATTCCTTCCTGTGCAACAGTCGAGGCGAAAAAGGTAACAAAGCCACTTGCGCACGTCGATCCATGATTTTATCTTTCCTGTGCGGACGGCAGCTCGCCGCACCAATCAGTGCAGCCGTTCCGTCACGTACACCAAGGCCGCCAGCCCAGCGCAGCACCGCGTGCTCATCTCATGCCGGCACCAGGGGCACTTGACGGTCATGGAAATGCAACTTGCATACTCCATGGTATCTCGGCCGCTCAAAACAGCCTCTGGATTCGCCATGGCCTCGTATAGGTTGCTGGGCATGTCGTGGTAGAACTTGCAGCGGCAACACTCAACGAACACCTTAGCGACCGGCTCCCGATTGAACTGGTTAATGGGCAGGTATCGGCCGACGTCCGACGAGCGGGCCTCAGACCGCAACGTCGGCGCAGGCGCGTCGCCTGGCAGCGTGAAGGAAGTTGGGGGGCCAAGTCGTGGCTTCGCAGTGCGGGTCCGAGGACCGGAGGGCGTCTGCTTCCGCGCTTCCTCGAGATACGATCCCGGGGCGGCTTCCCGCGCCTGGGCCTCCGTACTAAGCTGACCCGCCGACGCCATCGAGCTTCGTGCGGAGCGTGACTGGCTTCCCTTGTCCTTGAGCCTCAGCGGCTGATGAATGGCCGCCGGGATGTGGCTTCGGTTTCCCGATTCATAGTCTCTCCGGCCATCGGGTTCTGGGCTAGGCGCGGTGGCGTCGCGATACGAGGCGAGCACCTTGTCGGCGGCGGCTTGGATCTCATGAATGCCTCGTTCGTGCGTCGACACGGCGGCGGCTTGAATCTCGTGAATGCCTCGTTCATGCGTCGATACGGCGGCGGCTTGAATATCGTGGATGCCTTGTTCAGGTGCCATCAGAGGTACCTGTGCCGCGACAACGCCGTGGTCTTGAGACCCGCGAATCGCGGTAGAATCGAGCGATAAATTCTTACTCTTGTGAGTATCGCAGTCTGATCGCGAAGTGGCTGGTGTGCTCGGCTCCGACGGCGAATGGAAC